>JANEHU010001722.1:0-12553 GCA_027563435.1 Nasonovia ribisnigri
ATACTATTTTGGTAGTAGGCAATGCAATCGGAATATCAGATATATATACTGTGAAGAGCAGTCCTGTAAAGTATTTGGGTAAAAGTATTCAAATACTTTTTTAAGTATTGAATAACTTTTTAAATACTTTCAGCATGAAGTATTTTGAATGGTATTTTAAATACTTTTGTTTGTATTAAATACTTTTTGGTATTGAATACATTGGTTTTTTATTTTGAACATTTTATTTTTATTCGAAATAATTGGTTGGAAAAATATTATTGTCAACTACAATAATAGAATAATAGTTTTATTTAATATTCTGTATTTCTGTGTTCGCCGAAGCCCGAAGGTTTGTGAAAACCAGATTTCTAAAAATAGTTTTTGAATAACAATATTCCCTTTAAACTATTAGATAACTGTTGATAATATCAGATGCAATGCGCCTTAATGGCTATGCTGAATTACGGGAATACCGAATAATATAGATTATATAGTCCACTATATAGCTGCAGCCAGGCAGCCTGCAAGCCTGCAACGTTTTATTTATTAATTTAAAGACTTGTGTAATGTGTACTGTGTAGTAGTGTACAATGTGTCTGTCTCTCTGTTGAAAGTGTAATTTTAAGTTTTTAGTGTTGAAATCAAATGAAGTACCTAATTTATAATTACTAAATTACCTACATAAATATAAAATAATTACTTTTAGTTCTAACTTCTAATATGAGTAAAAGTGATGATGAAAGTTCAGCGGAACCGCATAATGCATCTATTTCCAGTATTTCTCTGCAAAATTTTTGTTTACCATGGCCTAATTACTCCAAATATTTTAAAGTGCTACGAGTAATAGACGATAAGTTTTTTTACAAAAAACTTGAAATTAAATGCTTGATCTGTGTGGGTACCAAAGTTCTTAAAGTTGATACACGATCAAACTCGAACTTACGAAAACATTTAAATGTAAGTACCTACCTATCTATACCTAGCATATAAATAATTTATATACCCAATAAATTATTATTTATTTAAATATTATTATTAATTGATGATAGTATTTAATATATTACATACCAGATATCCAGTTAGCAGATACGTATAAAAAAATATACATTTTTAATTACCTATTAATTAATAATTTATCTGTTTTTAATTATTTTATTATAATATATTATATATTATATTATATTATATTATATTTTTATAGTTTGACCGTTCATATTTTAAAACATTATAATTAAATTATTAAGTATTTACCTATTCTATCTGTCATAATATTTATTTGTATGCATGTTAAAATATAGAGTAAGCATTTGCAAATTTTGAAAAAAATTGATGGTATAAATACAATTGAAAATGAAAATGCTCAAAAAAAAATTAAATTGTGCAACAAACCATTAGACGGTAACACTCAGCCTTGTGTTGATGATTATATGAATAAAAATTTTACTAGCCAAGGCAAGTATCATTTTATAATATATTATGTTAACAACAAAAAAATATAGGTATATATATTTTTAAATAATTATTAAATTTAAGTGGATTTGGTCGTTAACTGTAAACTAAAATATTCAAAAAGTTTAAGATATTAAGCTTCTATTAGTTCAATTTTATTTTATTTTTTTTAGGTACTTTAGATCAGCTTTTACAGCGTTTTATCGTTAGTGCTGGTATACCTTTCTCTATAATTGAAAATCCTATTCTGAAAGAAATTATAGAGAGAGGTTTTCCAAATAAGAAATTAATGTCAAGACCAACCCTGATGAAGCGAATTGAAATTGAATATAAGTCATTAATGAATCAAATCAAGACAGATATGTCAAATTGTTATCATATTGCTACTACAGCAGATGCGTGGTCAATTTTCAAAAAGTATTTCATTATTATTTTTATATTATTATTTCACATATTATTTGTAATTTAATAATTTTACAATATATACATTTTTAGGTCATACATAGGTATTACAGCATCATGGATTAATGACGACTTATCCAGAACTACTTGTTTACTAGCTATTAAGCGACTTTAAGGTATTCATACATATGAAGTTTTAGCAAAAGCGATGGATAGTGTGTATGTCACATTTGATATTACAGAAAAAATTGATTTCTCTACTACTGACAATGGGTCTAATTTTGTTAAGAGCTTTAAGTAAGTTTAAAAAATGTTCTTAAATGTAATTATCTTAATTAAACAGATTAATATAGATTTTATAAAAATTTTAGAGTATATGGTAATTTATTTGACGATATGGAAGGTAATGAAAACCAATGTATTCTTGAAAACTATGACGATGATGAAACTAATCAAGTAGAAGCAATAAATTTAAACATGTTGGTGAATGGTATAGACATAGAAATAGAAGATAAAAGTTTACCTTACTCTTTACCTGGACATCATAGATGTTCAGCTCATACATTGAATTTAATTTCAACCACAGTACTTAATTATCTTTATTTTTATTTATTATAATTTTTGTTGTACATTATACATTTATACCTACTTGTATATTATTTTTAGGATTTAAAAAAAGCTTTGTTGGATGGAAGTTATAAAAAGCAATCTAGGTGTACATTTTCCAAGTGTTATGCACTTTGGAACACGCAAGGACGGTCAACCAAGTCAGCTGATGCCATAAAAAAATGTTGTGGTAGATACTTAAAAACACCCAACGCCACTCGTTGGAATTCTCTCTTCGATGCTGTAGTATGTCTTAACAAATTATTAAAGTTGAATGAATCAAAATTCAGGCTATTAATGGATGAACTGGTCATAGTGAGGTAAATGTTACTTTTTCTTTATAATTATGGTAGTTATAAAAATGACATTATTCGAATTTCATTAACTAATTATTGTTTTGTTTAATCTAGATTCAATCGTAATGATATTGATTTTTTGACTAATTCCCAGATAGTTATGGAACCTTTATCAATTAGTTTAGATATATTGCAAGGTGAAAATAACATGTTTTTTGGTTACTTGGTTCCAACTATTGTTCAATTAACTTCCAAATATCAACAAATTATTCAAAGTCGTACTTTACTGAAATGTGTTCAAACTCTTATTACTGCCATATTAGATGGTAAACAATTAAAAATATTATAATGATACATTGATACTATAGTCTATAGACTATAGATAGTATCTATAATTTATACATATTTAAAACATTGTAATTATAATTACATTTTACTATTTTAGGCATTACAAAAAGGTTTGATGATTGTTGAATGATAAATTTCTTATCATAGCTGGTTTAAGCCACCCTTCATTTAAGACAGCTTGGATAAAAGATGAAGTAAAAAAACAGTTGGCTATAGGATATTTTAAAAAAGCATGTTTAGATGAGTTCAATGAGACGGCCACACAAAATGAAGATAATACATTTGAGATAGAAACTATTGAAAATAATGTGGAAGATCCTTCTTCCAATTTTTTTCAGTTTTGGTCTCAAACCTCTGATGATGACTGTCATTATCATTATGACACTATTTTAAATAAAGAAATGGATCAATATTTGGGAACACCACCGACAAAAGATTTAAACAGTTTAAATCTTTTACCAACGATTAAAAAAGTAAGAATGACTGACTTTTTAATGTTAGTAATATTTTTTGTATTGGTATTCATTAATTAATCACATTTACATAATCAAAATAGGTTTTCATTAAATTCAATACTCCACTGCCAAGCAGTGCTTCAGTGGAGCGGGTGTTTAGTGTGGGTGGAGCAACCATGACCAAAAAGAGAAGCAGTATGACCGATGACAATTTTGAATACATTATGTTTTTAAAATGTAATAAACATTTATTTAATAAGTAATAAATAAAAATGATTATAAACCTACTACCTATGTGTCTACATTACAATAATTAGAAACCCATTTTAAAAACCAAAAGTATTTGAAAAGTATTCCAAATACTTTTTCAAAGTATTTGAGTAGTATTTGAAATACTATACAATTAAAGTATTTGAGTAATATCTTAAATACTTAAAAAAAAATGTATTTGAGTATTTACTCAAGTACTTTTTAAAAGTATTCTTTACAGGACTGGACTGAAGAGAATTATCAGAAAAGCTATAATATATATTATATATAACAAACTGTGATTTGTAATTTATTTTGTTCATGAATTAAAATGAGTCGAAAATGTCCTGCCTGAAAATTTACATATCATTAACAACTTTAATGAAGATAATTTAAAAGAATTGCAGAATTATACAAAATATCATCTAATAGTTTCAATAAAAATTCCTCTAAGTGTCACCGACATTTCCAAATTGTCTAAGATCAAAACTATAAATGTAGATACTGGAGGGAGTAACGTTTCGCTGGCATTCAAAATAGAAAATTGATTTTCCCCGGTTTGGGTGGGCATAAGAAATTTGGAAATGTGATTACAAATAAGTACAAATTGTATAACAAATTTTGGTACTGGTTTTGAGTACAGTTTCCAATATACGTTCCAATTAATGAACACATAAAATTCTGAATTTATACATATTGCTGAAAATAAAACGTACTTATAAACAGACAATGTGGTGACAAGATATTTTATTCGGTCAAATATTAATGACTTTTTAATGTTACTGACATTTTTTTTTGTTTATGGTTTCAATGTAATGTGATACACATAACTTAACCTATGCCTTAAATACCATACATCTGACAAACAATTATTTTTATCACAGAATATTTCTAATAACGCGGACAAACCAGTTATTGATAATACATCCATAACTATAATGTTTGTTACAAACATTGTTATGTAGTAGTCAACTTGGAATGGATATTTGATAACTAAAAGAATGTTTTTTTTTTTAATAATTATATTATAATAATAATAATCATTTTTCAGAATATTCCATTGAAATAGTTAATGCAATATGGTTAATAAAATTTACAGTGTCTACAGTGTCTTTTACTTAGTTTGAGAGACCACTCTCAAATTTAAGCAACAAAACATGCCTTGTCCAATCTCATATAATATAAGATTATGGAAACACAACATTATTATTGAAAATACTGATGTAAAATAGAAAGTCACACCTACGATAAACTATCTCGTTTATCTTGATGCTTGGTTTCACATAGGTACCGTTTATTTTATGTTGAATTCCTGAGAATCGCAGATACACTAAAAACAAAATATCTACATGCCTACCAGGCTTACACAATTTAACCATAATATTCAATATAAAAAAGTGATCCAAACTACGCAATATAAACTTTGAAAACCCAACACTGAACATTGTTCTTACTATTTTTTTTGTATTGAGACATTTTTTAATATTCATTTTTAGATTTGCCTTGTTGTCTTATTTTTATTTAACACTTAGTAGAAAAAATTAGCTTAACAATTCATCATTCAATACGTCATTATAATAAAGCGTGCTGATTATTTATAAATCAACTCACTCATACCACTGTGGCTGATGTTTGAGCAATAATTATATTTCCCAACGTGAGAAAAATAGGTATTGAAATTTTTATGAATATTAAAAGCAATATTTATTACAATATATAATATTAATATAATATTATTACAAGTATTTCAATTAGCATTGATAAGAAAATATAATTAATAATGTATAAAGTATTTAAGATTTTGAGAAAAATTGTATACATTTCACAAAAGGAATTATGAAATATAAATTGCATGATATATATTAGGTTTAAAATAAGAATACATTTTGGTACCAATAATTAATGTTTCATTAAAAAAAAACCCAAATATTTAGAAAAAAATTAGAATTAAAAAAATAATTATTTACCTGACAAAATAACACAATTAAAAAAAAAATACATTGAAGGGAATACAATTTTGAGATGCATGAATTTTGATGAAAATATGAATTGTAGTAGCATTAAGAATTGCACTCATGCCCTTCTGATGCTTTGTATGAGTTCAAAAATAACTGAAAATAAATAGACACTAATTACTATGTGTTATTAGCACATATTGATACAAATAAAATATATAATATAATTATTTAATTAGTTTCAAAATACATTTAAAACTCATTCGTTTATTTTAAAAATTAAAGTTAAAATAACTAATACCATTGATTATGAATACTATAATGGCCTACTTAAGTACAAAATACGCTATACCAAATATACTAGCGATCCTGGAGTTATTATCCAGAACTCCTGAGATGGTCAGGTTATAAGATACAACCCAGGTTATAAGCCTAGTCAGTTTTGAAAATAATTTCATGATCGATAGTAGATTTAGAGTAGTATATTTTATACTGTAGTGGGCCATCAATAGAATTCATAATCAATGCTAATACCTATAAAGTAAAGAACACTATAAAATAAAATAAAAAATGATTTGATGAAAGTGCATTCAACCCTTTAACTACTGCACTCAAATATGGCAATGGTACCTGGATGTACCGACCGCATTTAAATTTCAACAGTTGTCAAAGGGTTTTTACTTTTTATATAGTATAAATATATATAATTTTTAATTAAAAAAATTGTAATTGAGATGAACGTGTAGACAGCTGGATGTCAGTGGATTTTGTCAATGGGTTAGTATATTCCAACCAATAAAATAAGTAATAACCATACTTCTTTGACAACATTTTTATAAATGAACTACACAATTTAATTAAGCTGTTTCTTAAAATGTTGACAAAAAATAATTAAATCATATTAAAATGTACTCTGTTTTCTTTATAATTTATACTTTACATTCATTGCTTTAATAAATATATTACTATATTATACAGTAAAGTATACAAATAATATTAGATGCCTAGTCTAGATTAATTAAATAATTTAATCAAAAATCAAAACAAGAAGCTAGTGGATTCTCTGGTCTACAAAATTATAGGTATGAGCATTTTATAATTATTTATATTTAAAGGTATCTAGCATTATATATTGCAATTATTGTAACATTATGATTACATTGGTATTTGATTTTTTCAAACTTTAAATAATTGAGTAAATTTTAAATTGTTTTCATCTTTTTCATAATAAAAATGTACCTATGTAAAATTGCATGTGATGTGACAACACAGCAGACAATAAATATTGTTGTTCAATCGGCAAGATATCAACAGTCATAATAAGTATGGTCCACATATCGTACACTTAATCACTATTTATTAATAGGACCAATATTTTGGTCTTATATAATATCATCGAGACAAACAAAATATTAAAATAGTCAAAACAACAACCTACCAGATCCGCATACAACAAATACAAATAGTGCCAGCAGCCACGGACCAACAGGTGTTTTATTTTTCTCTGATTTCTGAAAAACTCAAAATGAATCAACTGAATGGTGATGACTGTTGAGGAATCAAAAGAAAAACAAAACGAAAATACGTTGCCTGTTTTGGGATGGGAGAGGTTTTTCACTTACCGTAGATTTGGGTACATTGCCCCGCTGCGTGATGTTTTTGCGGGCCTTCTCGTTGGCGATCCTCATCCTCTGTTTGGGTCCCATTATGCACGTATCGAACTTTCGGTGGATATGGGTGATTCCAAAAAGGAGGTAAATACGTGGCAATAGCAATTGACGAGTTTCAAGAGCAAACAGTAGTAGCGTAGAACCGTCGACGTGCAAACTGAGTACAGACCACTGACGTGTCTTGACTATCGGTGGATTAAGAACTAATTGTTAGTTGTTTAGTACGACGATACTAATTACACCTATGTACGCACTACGCCTCGTAACATGCAAGGTGGGTGGTAGTCAGTGGCGGTCGTCGAGGATCGTGGTGTGGTCCGTATTGCCACGTCGTTATCACTCGCGATCCCTAGCAGTGGGCAGATAGTAAAGTCAGCCTAGCCAACTGTGAAACGTTAATATTAAGACATTTTTACAGGTTGTTTATATGGATTAGCATTTTCTACACACGATAAAAATTTTAAAATATTTTGATTCGTTTTGAGCAGTTAACGGACATATTCCGTTTACAATTTTTTTAGGCAACGAATGCAATTTAGCTCCCAAGCAATTTTGAAATTAATAGGACGATTATAATGTCAAATTATTGTTATAAATAACATAATGTTTAATAATGTTTTAAAATTTACTTTTTTTCGATGTGAATTCTTGGAAAATTCTCGACATCTCCACACATATATTTTCAAGCAATTTACATTCAAACATAATTTGAGAGAATGTCCATGCACGCATTTTAGTGTATTATGTTTGGAAATTAGTGTCCAAGATTGCCAGTTTTGATTTTTTATTGCTTATTATTTTAACCTATTTCGTCCAAACCAAAAAATATAAGTTATATTTATATATATATATTTCACAAAAAACATATTTGAAAAAAAATCGAAAAAATTAACTTAGAGTTTCATTGATATGCAAATGTTTGAAATAAACGTATGATTCAGTTTTACGTGGTTTATTAACGATAACATAAAAAGTAAGCACGATAGGTAAATTCTGATTTCACCAAAATGTTGAGCATATACAACAGCTAGCGAAATTTAAAAATCCTTTTGGTCCAAGCCTATTGAGTATGACGAGAAGAAAATATTGTTATGTGGTGTGGACTTAGAGCTGTGTTGAACTTAGTAGGTGCAAAAAAAAATTCAAAACATTATTCAGCAAGAACTATGATTAACGCCGGACCAACCAGTCTACAACGCAGACGGAAGTGGTTTGTTTTAGCGTATGTAGCATAGGGCGAGTTTCGATCATTTGCCAAGAGAGCGCGCCCTTTCAATGGATGATACTAATAGCGTTTTCGATTTGACGCACTTTTTGCACTCAGTGCGCACTGAGTGCAATAACATATTCGATTTGACCAATATTCTATGAACTGGTGGAGTGTTTTGTATTCGATTTGATTGCAGTGCAACACTCGTGTGCACTCGGTGCGCACTTTCAGCACCGCCGATTTTGTGAGTGTTTTTATTACTATGAACTAAACTTCTCTATTGCGGGGTCAAAATATTATATTTTTTTCCCCCGGTAATTTGTTTTGAAATCGTTATCTTTATTTGATTATTTTTTTTTAAATTATTATTCTTACAAGCTTAATAAGTTATTAATTAATTAAAGTCTGTTAATTAGCTAATTGCATAAATAAATAATATTATGGATAGTATACAAATAATAACATTGATGGAATCGGGTGTTCTATCATCCTCTTCATCTTCGGACTCATCTGATGACGAAATACTATATACAGTGATTTGTAATGGAATACATCATGTAAAGCCCAAAGTTAAAGACTTTGTGGTAAATGTTGTACATAGTTTTACCGATGACGAGGTAGGTTTAACAATTCATAATTTAATAAGTATTTAATAGAGATTCTTAATATAATTTTTTATTAATTACCTATTCACATTTGTTGTACACACTTTTATAGTTGTATGTACATTTTCCATTACACATATGACTAAATTAATAAATTACCTATTTTTACAGTTTTTAAGAAATTTCAGACTATCCCGAACTACTGTGGACAGAATTGTCACAGATTTTATGAGCAGTGATTACTATCCAAAATATACAGCTGGAAAGCCCACAATATCAGCTGAAGCACATATACTGATGTTTCTATGGTAGGTTAGCATTACCATTATAAGTCAACAATAATATTATGGCCTTAGATGTTGAACCTAAACGTATTTACAGGATAAACTCGCAATTTTCATAAATTTAAAATTGTCATAAAATATCCTCAAAAATATACATCAAACAAGTTATAGACAAGTTCAATTACAAAAACTTAATGTGGGTAAATTGTAGACGTGGACTTTATGTATTATAGTCAATAAGATTTTTTTACCAACACAATTGTTACAGACTAGTAAATAAATAAATAAAATACAGGGGTATAGGAATTTTTTTCGGGTAGGACCACTGTAATACTTATCAATGATACTCATAGATGAAAAGGGCAACATATCCTAATTTATTGTTGTATTACCCTCTTATATGATTTCAAAATTATCAATGATTAATTTTATTATTAATTAAAAACTTCCAACAAAGTGAACCAAAAAATCATTTTATCACTACACTTTTGTATTGTAATTTTTTTAGAGAGAAGTGCCAGAGGGCTCAATTAAGTTTGGTGGCCAAATTTTTGATATTGCATACCCTGCCAATAAAGTCTGCGCACGTCTATGATGTTGAAGTCTTATTAATTCAATAAAAAAAACAAATAACTATGAATAGTTACACATAGGCACAATTTGTACAACTGATTTGGGGGGGGGGGGGGAGGGCTAAATTTATATAATCAATTCAGACCTGCATAATTTTTTTAATAGGTGGATTTAATCATGAATATATTTAAAAACTTAGGGGGGCTCAGCCCCCCTCCCCAACCAAATTTCGCCTAAGAGTTACAATAACTAATAAGGAAGATAGATAAGTATATGTATTAAAAAGAGACAAGTATTTAAATAATATAGTTAACCTGGGTCCTTGATGTTATGCTAATCTATTGTATATTAGTAAGTACTTATTTTAGGTTTGCAGGCAACAAAACAGTAATGAGAATAGTGGCACAAGTATTCAATTGCAGTGAATCGTCTTCTTTTGTAGTGTTCAATAGGGTAGTTGAATTCCTACTGAATATTTTGCCTACTATAATTAAAATGCCTACTTCAAATGATGACAAAATACAATGTGCCTACGAGTTTCAGCAAGTAATACTTAAATAAAATTCACTATATAATAAAAACTAAAAAAAAATAAGATTGCTTAGAAATTATTGTGAAACTTTTTCTTTTAAATTTTAGATTGCAGGTATACCTGATGTACTCGGTGCTATAGATGGTTCGTATATAAGCATTAGAAAACCAAAGCACAAAATTCGATCCACATATGTTAACCGACATCATGACTGCTCTTTAACTTTGCAAGGTATTTGCAATGCAAAGAAAAAATTTGTTGATGTTTTTACTGGAACGCCCGGTAAAATGCATGATGCCCGCATACTTCAACACTCTTTTATATATAAAGACTCATATTTACAACAAGTGTTTGGATCAAAATACCACATTTTAGGTGATGCAGCTTATCCGTTAGAAGAAAATATTATAACTCCTTTCAAGGATTATGGAAATCTTACAAACAATGAGAAATTATTCAATAAAAATCATTCCAAGACAAGAGTTGTAATTGAAAATACTTTTGGCTTATTAAAAGGACGTTTCCGCCAATTGTTAAAATTAGATTTTTCATTAGCTGAAAAGGATTCAAATTTTATACTAGCTTGTTGTGTGCTACATAATTTGTGTACTGATGATGATGATCTCATTCCTGAACAACCACCTGTAGAAGTAGAAGAATTACCAGAAAATGTAACGCCTAACATTCATCCAGGAACTCTCCAATCTCGAGAAAAAGGATTTCAAAAACGAAAAATGTTATGTACTTTGTAGACTTTGATAATTTTAATTTTTAGGAATATATTAATACATTTTTTATGATGGAAAACTATTTGTTATTCAAAATTTTTTTAAGGATATCCATTTTTTCTTCATGACGTTTTTGACGTTCCAGTTCTCTCTTTTGTCTGCCTTCTTCTTTTTCTTTATGCATGGTAATCAGCAGATCATTCAGAGAAGTCTTGGCCTTCTTTGTAGCTTGTTGCTCAACATCTTTAGTTATCTTATCATCTTTTAAAATTCTTTTCAGTCCAGAACTAGATGTTCCTAATAATGTAAAATATAATGTGTCTATTAAACAAGGTTACATAGCAAAATTTGTTTTAAACTATGAGAAATGAATGTATTGAATAATAAATAAATTTAGAACTGTGCAATAGCTCAATTTAGTTAGGTTAATTACACAAAATGAAAAATACACAGTCATCAGTGTCGGGCTGGGCTGTTGGATTCAGTGATCATGTACCTAAATATTGCATACAAAAATAAATATATATATTATATAATTATGATGGAGGTTAGACTTTTTACTTTTGAAAGATTACTTAAATATTATTATTCTTATATAGCTTATGGTTTTGTCTTTAAAGTTGAAATTCTATAATACAAATTTAATTTTGGGTTTTGTAATTTTGTTTCTGTGTAATTAAAGATATATTATATTATTAATAGTAAAATAAATTATTTTAATAGCAGTAACATCATCAAATGTATTAATAATAATAATAATACATGCTGATATATATAAACCATATTCAATCAAAATTGTTTTTCATAATTTATTGCTAAAATAATACTAACCTACACAAACAGATGGTTCAATAGAATCATCCAATGCTGTTATCTTACTAAACTCTTCATCAACGCTACTGAACTTGGGAGACGATCCAGAAGTATTGTTGTTTTTCATATATGCTTTGTTTTTTTTTAAAACGGTTTTATATCTATTTTCAATTTGAGTTTCTGTAAATACACAACCTATTTGTTCTACCATATCTTGTTGAATTTTTGTCCACATTGCTTTTTTGTTTCGGAATTTTTTCATAGGGCCTATTTGTTCCATATACTTATGGAAACAGTTTAGCATAAAAGATGTATTTCCATCTGTCCAAAAGGTAGTATTTGTGGGACTTGTATTGTCAACTGTCAACACAATATTAGTGTATTAAAATCACATAT
>JANEHU010001723.1:0-19858 GCA_027563435.1 Nasonovia ribisnigri
CACTGACTCCAACCTACAAATTTACTCAATTACATTTCCATTGGGGTAATAATGACTCGTTTGGCAGTGAAGACCTCATTAACAACCATAGGTATGTATATAGTTGAACATTTAAATACAAGCAAACTAAATAAGTTAACAATATAATGCTTCACATATTCACATTGACTAAATTGATATACTATTAATTTAATTGTAATTTTAATAAAATTATGTAGTTAGGTAATTAATAATCATCAATAACATATTGGGAAATTTACAAATATATTATTTAAAAATTAAAATTAATAATAAATTTACATTTTTTTGCGATACCTACTTTTAATTTCTAAACTATATATTAAGTGTAATCCAATTTTAATAAATAAAATTAAACATAATTAAATGTTGTAATAATTTAATAAGCATTTGATAACATTTTTGTGCAAAAGACTAAACAGTTTTACAAATTTACCATTGACAACCCCTGGTTTCATATAAGTTGGACTAGCTAGGTCTACCTACATAATATTATATTATATTGTCCTTTATTATTAAAACTTAACCATTCTAGAAGCAGATAAAATATGTTGATGTGAAACTTTTATGCGAGACTAAAATACAATATTTAAAAACAACAGAATTATTTTTTTTAATGAAAATAGTCCATATTATTATAGTACCTATAATATAAGTTATGTAGGTTTATCACATAATTCAATAATTGATGCATGAATGTTTAGTATAATATACTATATTATTATTATACCTACTAATAATTAAAATACCAAACTATTATTTTATACAATTTTCAAATGTTTGTTATTTTTGTGGTTTTTTTTATATAGCTATCCAATGGAATTGCATATGGTATTTTCAAACACAGACTACGATGATGACAAAATAGCCTTAACAAAAAATGATGGATTGGTTGTTTTAGCCATGTTCTTTGAAATAACCCAAGAAGACAATCCTGTATACTCAGAAATTGTCAACACCTTGGGTCAAATAAACATGCCAGATCAAACATCAAACTTACAAGTTGGATTCACCATTAGATCCATGTTACCCGAATCGACCGAACTCTATTTCACATACAAGGGTTCCTTAACTACACCACCTTGCTTGGAAGTTGTTACATGGATAGATTTCAAACATCCAATTCAACTATCTCATAACCAAGTACTATATATACCTAATTATTACTAAATTAATATTCTCGACTTTTAATAATATTTAGTCTGTAAATCAGGCATGTCAAATTCAAAACAGGTACCTACCTATTAACTATTAACCGCATATATTAATATAGTTAACTATTACTAAAATTATTGATAGCATAATTACAAAAATAATATGCATTTTATTTTTTGTACTGCACATCATATGCACATTTGATGCACTTTAAAGATTTATAATTAACTTGGAAAGAGCCTAAGTTAAATCAATAGTGTTTGACAGCAGTTAATAAATGTTAGCATTTTGATAATAGTCTAAGTTAAGGGTAGGCCTAATTTATAACACCCAAGATCTTTAATGGGGTGAATGAATAGAAAACTTATTGATAGCTTCTTAAAAATTAGAATTGAAGAAATAAAGAAACGGATAGGGAATGGCTTCCAGATAAATACATATTATAATTAAAATTGCATTTAATAGGTAGGTACTTAGTACAAATATAATTAAACATTTATAAGTTATAACTATAAATTACATTATAAAAATTATAAAATTATAGTATGTATAAAATATTAGAATCTGTAGTTTTATTCTATCTAAATATAAAATATTGTTAGAAATTTGTTCTCATTCAAATACAACTACTACACATTGTTCACACGTTGTTAAAATTATACCATTAGCCATAAGGTATCTTAGTATATTTTGCATTAATTTATGTTGATTTTGCAGGTTCAAGCTTTTCGTATGTTGCGTTCAAAACATGGACAACTAACACACAATTCTAGGCCTGTACAAGAGTTGTCGGGGAGACCTGTGTGGTATAACGTAGGTGGCTTTGCGGCTTTGAACACGCCAACTACTCAAAAAAATACTGCTGCAATATTTGGTCTTTCCATTTCCAAAATTATTATGCTATTGTGTTTTAAGCTCATTACACTAACTCTATTCTGATTCTTCTAATGTATTTAAAATCAATTTCACCCATCAACAGAGTTTTGTTAAATTATTATGGTCCATGAAAAGGATAATTACATTATATATTAATCAATATGTATATATATTTATACGTAAAACAAAAATTGTATAACTATATTTATGTGATAGATCTCAACAGTTTATTAGTCTTACACGTTTTGTGTGTTTTACTTCTATTTAATGAAACATTTTTTGTATTTTAGTATTTTACTATTATTTTTCGTAAAAATTATGTATTAAGATTTTTTTCTTACCTATAATTATTTTACCATTTATTGTTTGTATTGTACTAACAATTTTAAATGACTATATTTAATTCTTGTGAGTTATTTGGTTTGAATAATTATCAGTGAAAAATATTCTAAAAACAATTGTATCATTACAGAGTACAGACCAACTGTTTTTACATTTATAAACAAATGATGCACTTCATGTTTGTTTAATAAAAATTGTAGCCATATTGTGTAATTTTTTTTCAATCACTTTATAATCATACTAAAAACATCTAGAAAGTGGGAATTTTTAAATAACGGTCTTGCATTATAATATATTTTTGTACGCTTAAATTTAACAATAATGTAAAATAAATACTGTTACACAAAGTACCTATTGATACAACAAATAAAATTATCATTATTTATTTTATTTTTACGATAAATCTAATAAGACAAATTTATTATATAAAACATAAAACACTGTTCGAATTCTCATGAGTTATTTTTATGGGCTTAAACTCTATTTAATCTTAAATCAATATGAACATATTATTTAAAGAATTACCTAATTATGTAATTTATATTGTTCTGTATGGATTAAAAACTAACACTACAACATTTTTCACTGTGTAATATTTTATAAATGTTCATATTTAGTCAGAAATGTATAATTGTATGATACTGATACATAAATACATAATATATGATGATAAAATATAAACTAATTATTCTGAAAGCATAAAAGTATTATAAAATTAAAAATTACCTCGCCAAGATAGAATTATAGAGTCAATTAATATAATATTATAAGAAATAAATTTGCTTTAAATAAGTTTAAATTAATGATATTTGTGTTTATATGTCTAGTTTAAGAAAATATATTTTCTATAGTATGAAATACAAAAATTGTATTTAACATTTAAATTTTTTTAGTACACATAGGTATTATAAATTTATAAGATACTGTTATACTTCAACTAATTTTAATCATAACAACTATAGTTATATCTTAAATTATATAAGTATTACAATTAATTATTTATTTTTATTTAATGATAAATATTGCCATAAATAATAAAAATGTATGCATAATATTACAATGATTGTGTACCTATTTATAAATATAAAAATAAGTAATTATGTTTATGTATAATAATTCATAAATACATAGCTATGTGAAAAAAATGTCAATACCTATAATTGCTGTGTTAGTAGATCCTGACATGGCTGATCTCAGATGGTGAGGGGTGGGATGGTATGTGGTATAGATCCTGTATGGCTTCTTTTTTAGTGCTTAATTTTCCCTCCCCCCATGGCCCACTTTACAGTTAATTTTGTATATATCCCCCTGACCATGTTTTTCAGTATTTGAAGGCTGCAAATAACTATAAAAATAACACAAAAACTATTTATACTTTAAGTGTGAAGTTTAGTTTTGGAGTAGGTACCTAACTAATATACTATATTAGGTACCATCTACGAGGTGTCTATCTAATGTTCAATTTTCTTATTTATAAGTGCAACATGAAAATTAGAAATGTTTACTAAATCAAACATACAACATATCATGTAGATATAATGTCGAAAAAACCTATAAACTATAGTATATAGCCAGTAAAAGTTATTTTTAAGAAGTGGAAATAATGGCTAAAATAACTATACCCATTAACCAACATTGTCCATTCACTACCTTTCATACTATAAAATGTAAATGGTAAATATTTTCTTAGAAACAAGCAAAGGTAATCAACCATATCTAGTTCTAAATTCCAATAACATTCATAATAAAAAAAAATGGAGGAAGTGGCTCTGCAATATAACAGTATATAGCAGTGGGTTTGTGCCAGTTTCTTTCGAGAGGGGGGGGGGGGTAATTAGTTAGGTATATATTGAATTACAAATAAAAAACCATAATAACTGCAAAATGAGTGTATAAAAATTTTCGGAGTGGGCTGTAGTCGTTTCAGTCCACTCCCCCTAGAATCTAGATAGGCACTAGTAGGTGCCTAGGTAAGTATCGAGTATTTCTCGTACCTAATATAATAGCTGGTTAGGTCACTGTAATAGTATAATACTCTAATAGATGAGTTAAATATTTGAATAATTTAATGACAAATCATTGCACTCGAAAAACGATTCCGAGTGGAGATGGTTTGTCGGCGGTCATCCTATATTTCTAAAGGTATTTTATTATACATTCGTATAATATACATGTATTCGGTATATGTGTCAATATTGATATTAGTAATTTATTAGGTTCTGAGCCGAGTATTGAATGTATTTATTTTAGTATTTTACAATGACGTGTTTCTTCGTGTGTGTGTGCACTGTGCGAGTGTGTATATGTCATTACTTTTTGGGGCGGTTAAATTGCTTTGTGCTTAAACTTTGAGAGTGTCATAATTTGAAGTTAAATGTTGACAAAATTCATGAAAATCAAGGAATTTCACAAATTATTTTGTAGTTAAAAATGTATGAATTATTCAATTTTTAAATTTTAAACCTAACCTAATCAAAGACTTGACAATTTTATACAAGGTTCTTCATAAGTAGGTAGGTAGATACCTACATACTGAAATCAAATCAATTTTTAAATAACAAGTAATCCTGCAATAAGGGCCGTAACTACCTATTTAGGATTTTGGTGCTTGAAGGAGGAAGCTAGGTCCAGTATTTTACAATAACAAATTATAAAATATATAAGACTATGCTTGGGTTTTATTTTCCATATATGTATACACTATACATTGTATTCATAAATTATTATTCATATCTAATAAATAATAATAAATGTTAGTAGGTTTTTAAATAGTCGCCCTAAATAATTCTGAACAGTGAACTTACCTGGTCGTTGCACTGTGCCTACCCTTCATTTACTTTTACACCATAATACCTCATTTTTCTTCATAAACATCTGAAGTTCAAATTTGGACGAAATTCGATACCTACCTACCTATTTAAACGATGAATAATGTCTATAGTTATTTTGTTGTGATTCAAAAATATTATTCGTAGAAACTTGAAACTTTTATGTTTTAACATTTAATATATTTTGTAAGTACCTAGGTATATAGACTATAGTCTATAAGTAAACACAATGACATTTTCAAATTCAATGTTTTGGGAAAAAACAATTCAATTTACTGTATTATACTAATAAAACTAATATTAAAATTAATTACTTTAATAGCAATATGCCAATATAAATACTCGTACAGTCGTGCCTATATTAGTATACCGATCATAAAATAAAGATACTTGGTACTGCGGAGAGTGTTGAATCTCAGTATTTTAAGCCTTTAAAAACAAAAATATTTACAACATGAAAATCAAATATTAAGTATTAACTTTTATAATTATAATTTTATCTGATAACAATTTTAACACATTTAAAATACATTTTATTTTACTCAAAATATATTATTTCAAATTAGATTGCCAGGAACCATAAAAAACAACTTATTTTATACCATTTTGCATTTTCTTCCTCGTATTTAAGTATAAAACAAAAGATAATTGTAACAAATTAAAAATAACAATATTATGTGGAATATTTGATTCTATATAACTTTTTCAGTATCGATTTCTTGGAGCAATTCGTGTTCAATTGCAAGTACCGACTGGCGACTACCGATAGTGATAATTTATCTTGCCCAATAGTTGACCGCTGCCAGTTCTTAACCCTCTTTAAAATTGAAAATGATCTTTCACCTTCGCACGAAGTCCCAAAAATTGATAAATATATTCTAAAAGCAATGTTTACATTTGGAAAACTGGTTACCATTTTGGTATTTATTTGTTTATTTACCATTTCATTGACAGACATTCCAGTTTCTCAAATATTGATATATGATGCGTGTGTGTGTCCGCGGTTAGATAATTATTATTTATAAATTATTATATTACGTAAACGATATTATTTTTCTATTATTTCCTAAAATACTCTGAACAGTAATCGTGGTTTCATTCATCATACACAGTCGTTTGCCTGTAAACCGTATGCATTTTATGGGTTTATGGTTTATCCAATCTGATTTCAATTACGAATTATGATAACGAACATACAGTGTAAATATATGAGAAATATTATAAAAATATTTTATTTGTTGTGGGTAACTACATCTACAGATAGTTAATTAACTTAAAATAAAAATAAATAAATAAATATTACAGAAAAATCGTAGCCCCTCATTTAATTTTCATAGGCCCTAAAATGTTCGCAGGCCCTAGGCACAGTGCCTATAGTACCTATGCCCTAATACGGCCCTGCCTATATATATCATACATAATATGTGTCTTTCCGTTCGGTAAAAGAAGAAAAATAAACAATAATAATATATATATAGCTTCACACACAACACACCAGGACACCACTTACACAGTTATATACGTACATCCGACATCTTACATGTTATATATTTATATACGTTCAAGCTTAAATATACTCCAATAAAAAACTTTTAAGAGGACGTCATACCCAAGAATTTTTCAAAGGGAGAGTCCAATTTTTTTTAACATGTAGATAAAAAGTATACAATCAGTGATTTGCACTTTAGAATTTTAAATTTTGACAATCAACGGAGGTCCAGACCCGCCCCCCCTTGTGTACGCTATTGCTCGTACCCACATATTATGTTGTCTCTGTCTTATACTCACGTCCACAAGTTTCAATAGTGTGTTGTTAGTTTTGATATTAGAGTGAATGTGAATCGACCTATTATCAAATTTTTAGGTGAGAACATTATCTTTGCTCTCACCTCACACATAGGGTTTTTTAATTTTTAAGTGAGTTATGAGTATGAAAAAAATTAATACTTGAAAATGCTCATAATTAACTAAAAGTTTGATAATAGGTCAATTCACTCTAATATAAAAACTAACTGCACACTATTGAAACTGGCGAATGAAAATGTTCCATTCACCATTGTCATGCGTGAGTTCGAGACAACGCTACAATAAGTCCTATATTTAATTATTATTGCGTTACTATACGTCTATACATATATGTATAGCTCGAAATTAGGTACTTATAATACAGACTTTACATACCTAAAGTAATATATATTAAATATATTTATATAATTGAGTATAAATTACATACCTTCCTACTATTATAATAATATTATACCTACTTTTACATTTTAACTTAGAAATGCCTATAGTTACACTAATTAAATAATACCTATTGTACTGCACGCCTGCATCTAATTTTAATACACTTAAAAAATTTCGGATTGATTAGAAGTAGAACAATAGGCAATAAGTACCTACCTATTTATATAATATAGGTAGGTACTAAACTAAGCTACCTATTGTTTATTAGTGTGTATAATAGGCAGTATACAATACCCAGTAGGCAATAGGTACCAGGTAGGTACCTACTAAGTAGTAATAACTAATAGTGGTATGTTGTTGGTACTCATCACAATTAATTATTAGTACCTGTATTTGTATTACTCATTAGTCATTAGTAATACAAAATACAAAATAAATCGTCTATAAAGTAATGTACGAATACGTATAGGTGTACCACTACAGTTAAGGGTATACATTTATACCTATTGCCTGTCAAATACCAATATTATACCTAGCAATGTACTATGTACCATTATTCTATGATAAAAATGTACCCAACGCGTTAATAATTGTTGGTTCATAGGTTCATATTATATAATAATTTTAGTATGTACCTACCTATATTGTATCTACATATTATTTATCTTTATTAATCAATTAAATAATTATCAATTAAATCATTTCACCTAATACATAATATTATTCAATAGAAAATGATGCTGACGTTTCGACAATGGGCAAAGGGTAGTCTGTAATGGAAAGAATACCTCAATACGATAAATAAATAAATACTGGGAAGAGTAACAGATCCGGTAACAGCTCTAGGTAATTCTTATTATTTATTTTAGATTCTGAGCGGAGCAATGAATGTATTGATTTTATAATAATGTGTGTTTTTTTTTTTTTGTGTGTGTCTGTCATCACCTTTTAGAACAGTAAAAATGCTTCAATTTTCTTCAATAGTACCTTTTCTGATAGGAAAGTGAATCTAGTTGGTACGTTGGGTGGTCAAAAGTTAAAATTTCCCAGTAGTTTTCAAAAGCGCCGTGAAAAACAAATGAAGAATTAAGGAAAAAACGTGAATTTTTACGGAAAACCAATTTTCGACAAAATTGATTTTGGTTTTTGGTATAACTCTAAAATAAATAACCGTAGAGACATGAAATTTTGACCAAATGTTTATATAAGCATTTTCTACACACCATAGCATTTTCAAAATATTCTGATTTATTTTGAGCTGTAAACGGACATTTTCAGTTTCCAATTTTTTTAGTTTTTTTTTCTATAAATTTCAATAAAATTTTATCTGTTGGGTAAGAAATCTTGAAAATTTAATAATAGGCTTCTAATATATAGTTTCAAAGACAGATGAAAAATATTAAAGATCCGTAGTCACAATTTTTTTTTTTTTGGTAATAAAAGTTCAAATTTTGACAAAATACGTAAAAATGACGAAAATGTGCAATTTATTTTGAGTTAGAAATTCATAAAAATTTTTCTTTTTAAATCTAAGGTTTGAAAATATAATAAAAGTTTCCTCATAAGTTCGCCTAATTTTATCAATAAAAAAATGTTTATAAGGAAGTCATAAAAATTTTTATGAGCATTTAAAGTTCAAATTTTGATATTACTCGATTTCTCATGTAGCGATTTTCTTATTTTGTTGCAATTCAAAAACTAATAACTGTAGTTGCATGAAAATTTCATTGAATGTTTATATAAGCAGTTTCTATACACCATCTAATTTTGAATATGTTTCGACTGTTTTTGACCTTTTTACGGATCATTTAAATTTTCATCTTTTTTAGTTTTTTTTTATATAAATACCAATAAATTTTTATTTGTTGGGCCGAAAATAATGAAAATTTAATACAAGGATCCTGATATATTGTTACAATAGCAATTGAAAAATATTAAAATACATAGGCACACATTTTTGTATAAGCATTTAAAGTTCGAATTTTGACAAAATTCATCAAAATATCGAAAATTATCAATCATTGTAATTAAACAATTATAAAATGGTCAGTTTTTATAACTAAAGATTGACAAATTTAAATAAAGATTCTAATAAATAGTACATACTGTAAACAAAAAATCTAAAAAATATATAAACACAGTTATTTTTTACAGACATTTTAAGTTCAAATTTGGACGAAATTACTTAAAATCAATTTTAATGAGTAAAAGTATATATCATAATATTTTTCTAGCATCACTAATAATTTTAGATTAATAATTAAATAATATGAATAATATTAATTCAACTTAGCAGCTACCGTAGGTTAGTATTAAACTTTTTTTTAATTTCCTGGAATAGATAACAAATAATTTTATATTTAACCTTTACTTAGAAACGCACACTTTTATAGCAGAATAATGTATGAAATTAATAATTATCCATATTATCTGTAATAGGTATTAAATAATTATTTATATTTGAAATTGATCTATCACGAGTTTGTAGTGATATAATATTAAGTACCTCATTTCCATCTGAAATCATAATTTTATAAAAATAACAATAACCTACTATTAATTAAATACTTATCAAAATGTAATAAATTACAAGTTTATAATAATATAATAATGATGATTAATTTAACATGCAACAATACTTAAGTTCTTAATCCTTATATATTTTATTGAATATAACCTGGAATATAACTAATAATATTTACAAAAAATTAAAAACAAGAAAGGTGGACAACTGGACAAGTTAGAATCGCTCCGTTTTATAGTTTTATTTTAGATGGATCATTGTAATGGTCATTGAAAATAGTAGTTGTTGCATGCATTTATTTTCACCCACACTAACACAACTGGCCCTAACTTTAAGCGGCCCATCGAGATTTTCTCGGTAGCTCGCCTAACCAACCGGCCCTGCTATAATAACTATAGGTAGGTAATGAATAGTAGTTAAAATATAGTTAGAAATTACTATAAGATATGTTGGTACAACTATAATTTTTTAACTAATTCTAAATATTTTAGGAGTTACTTACTCTCAACTAAACACATTGTTTGACACAAATAAAAAAGTTGTCACGCCAACTGAAAATGATCCAATTATTTACGGTCGTCAGCACTCAGCCCATACAATATAACTAAACATATTTTATGGCATGTAATTGATTGTTATTTAAGTAATTTATTTTACCGTTCAGAATACAATAGGTTTAATTAATTACCTACAAAACTATACATTCCACAGAATATATTATTAAATTTTAAATTTAATTAATTTTGTGCAAATTCGAACTTTAAATGCGTGTAAAATAATTATGAGCCTTATTATAAGACAAACTTATGAGGAATCTTAAATTAAATTTTCAAATCTTTGATAAACATTTTTATGAATTACTAATAATTCATAATAATTTGCACAGTTTCGAGATTTTGATGAATTTTGTAAAAATTATAACTTCGCAGATCCTCAATAAAATTATTGTGGATTTGCATTATTGAGATTAATGGAAAAAAAAACTTACTCGTGGTTATAAATAGCTCAACCACAACTCATGTTGTGCTACATTTTTAAAATGTCTAAATTTGTCATAAAAATATTTGGTGAATATTTAAAGAACCGATATTATTCGGAAGTAGGTATAGGTACATAAAAGTCGCGAAAGTGGACAATTTTGCAGTTAGAAATTCAAAAGAATATTTTTTTCCATAATAAGTCTTAAATGTTTATACCTTTAACAAAAAAAAAAAGTTTACCGGATAATAACGTTAATTATATATTTTATAATCATGAACAATTTTCGATTCTTGTTGATTTTTTTATAATTATTTATTCAAGTAGTTATATGCTTGGCTGATGCCCACGATTAAAGATATATCTATCTTTAATCTTGCTGATGCCTGACACACCGTCTTCGCTCAGAATCGTTTTTCGTAAGTATACAATGATTTATGGTTGAATTCAAATTCGACAAGTGACAACTAACATTACATTGTACAGCTTCAGACTGCAGAAGTGCAGACCCACCTGTCAACATTTCCGTAAGCACATTTTTATATATCATATAAAATATATATATGGCGAAGCGAGCAATATTGGGAAACGGGTAGTGGTATCAATCACAGATATAGAGCGCACGGCTGTAGATAGTACTATCTATAACAGTCATGATGCGGCGGCATGAACATGTGGACCTATGCAGTAGGGGGCAGAAGGGGGCGGCTAAAATAGTGGTAATTGAGAATAATTTGTACAACACACAAACTTCCATAGTAGTCAGATTAGTAGAATTTATAAATTAATACATTTTATTTTATTCACTTTGATAACTTGTGCAGGTATAGCAAATTTAATATGATAATAATTTACTAGTTTACTACCTAATCATTGACGGTTAACCTAACTTGTCGTTTGGCCAATAACTATTTAAATATTAACCAATTAATACCTACTACCTGACTAGTAATTTTTTGTAACTCTATTCTTCAGCAGTTGCTAAATATTAATTACGTAATTATTATTGTATATGTAAATCATTTTGAACTTATTATTAATTTATTTATTCTCAATATACTTATATCATAACTCAAAAGTAGAATTATTGTTGTATAAACTTCTATTTATTTAATTTTTTTCTTTTTAATTAATTCAGTTTTCTATAATTTTGAATTTGAAATTTTAATAGATTATAATTTCACAACAAATAAAATGTCGAAGATTGTTGTTATTGGTTCATGTAGTTCTGATATGTTCTTGTAAGTATGTATTATAGTTAACAGTTATACATGTATATTTTGTAATACTATAGACTACTGTCTACCAGAGTTATTATAATTACTAGTAAATAATTTATAAAAACTTTATCAAATAATTGTGATGTATGTAGATGACAAAAATCTAATGAATATAATAATACATCGGTTTAAAAAGTATTTAATGTAGGTATTAAATATTTGATCATTTAAGTTATAGTTATAACTGTTATTTATTTTGTAGTGTAAAATGATAATTGGTACAAAGTAGGTACCACATCATGTAGGTATTATGTAGTAACCTATCTTTATTAACTATGTTTTCAAATATTTTTCATACCTTTTTAAAATCTCAAAATTAAAGGTAGTTTCTTGTAGCAAACTGGATCTAGTTGATACTTTTAAGAGGTCGATATTGAAAATTCTCAGAAGGTTCTTATCAAAATAATTGGGAGAAACAAAAAAAAAAATGAAAGGAAAACTGGTATTTTTTATGCATGACTATTTTTCTTATTTTGTTGAAATTCAAAAACTAATAACAGTATATACTTGAAAATTTCATGTTGAAATTATCACCAAATAAGTATGTGAACATTTCCTTTATATTTTATATCTTATAAAATAGTCTTATTCAATCGGTTAAAGCTATTTATAGACATTTGATATTTTCAGTTTTTATAGCTAATAATAAAATAATTTACTTTAATATAAATATAAATTATTAAAAATATTTAAATTAAATTAACTAATGGCACATTAAAAAAGAATTCAATAGGTATTATAACTTTGTAACTATTTCTCATAACATGACTAAAATTATATTCAGAACAACAAAATTAGCATACTAAGAAAGCAATAAAGGAATATCTAAATCACGGACTAAGATATACGAGTATATGAGTCCGTGATCAAAATATTATAACATTAGCTTATTACAATATCTTTTATTATCTCTCAACATAAAATGATTAACAATTTTTATTAGCTAGACATTTTATTTGTTTACAGTTATACTTCAAAATTGCCTAACCCTGGACAGACAATACACGGAAAACAATTTATTTTAGACTTTGGTGGTAAGGGCGCAAATCAATGCATTGCTGCACAGAAACTTGGAGCTGATACTGTTTTTATTGGTTGTGTAAGATATCATAATACATTAACAGATCCTGCATTATAGTATTTCATAAATTTCATATCAATCGCAATTTTGAAATTGTTTGTTATAGGTTGGATCGGACAGTTATGGTAAAGATATTATAAGTAACTTTGAACGATGGGGTGTAGACACTCAATTTATAGCAAAAAAATCAGTTGATACAGGAGTAGCTCAGATTAATGTTACTGATAACGGTAAAAAATTAAATGTTTTTCATGAACATTAGAGTGTTCTAAGGTTTATTATTAGTAGTTACCTGATAATATGATAATTATTATCTATAAAATTCATTATAATTTATTTATATTTCAGGAGAAAATTATATCATTATAGTAGCTGGAGCCAATGGAACATTACAAAAAGAGGATGTGGATAAAGCATATGATTTATTACTCAAGGAGACTAGTGTTGTACTATTTCAATTTGAAACACCGCTGGAAACAACAGAATACGTACTTAATAAGCTTTCTACTGCCAACAGTAAATGTAAATAATACTTAAGTACAAGGCAGTCAATATTTTATAATTTTGATATTACTACAAATTAATCAGTTGTTGAATTGATGTTTACAGTCCCCATTTGATCACAAAATTTAGCGGAATGCATATTTAAAAATTTGGATGTTTGGTCATATTATATTTATAAATTATATTTGTATTCATTTTTGAATATGCTTATTAGTTTGTAGGTGCTAAATTTATTTTGTAAATCAATGATTTCAAGTTCTTCCAATACTATTTTTAACATAAAATAATATTGCAATTCATAGTATAAAAACAAATAGTATTAAATATATTTAAAATAATGTTCTCAAAATATTAAAATGGAATTTAAATAATAACATAAATAATCATAATAACCGTAGTCTATTTTTCATAAGAATTAAAATATAAAATAGTATTAATAATAATAACCATACATAATATTAAAGGCACCACTACTGCATTCTATAGCATGGTTATTTTATAAAGTATAGGTATCTGATGTCTATTATTTTTATTTTTAAGAATTTAACTATGTATTAGTAAAATATTATGATAGTTTATTATCATTAATATAAATATTTTAATCCTAATCTGTATGATAAACGTAGAATTTATTATCTATTTTAATTTAACCCACTATTTTACATACTTATGTTACGTATTGGTGAGTTATTTACTTTGAATTATTTATACTATGTTCATATGATCAACATAATATTATGTATTATGTACTATTATATTTTATATTTTATATTTCAATTTATTTTATAATTCCATATTTAACATAAAATATTTATATAAAGTTATTTACTTCTAATAACTAATAAATATTAGGACTTATGTTCAATTATAGATTTTTATTTATTATTAGTTTTAATATCAAAGAATTTAACTATTCTAAATATTTTGTTTAGGTTGTAAAATTGTAAATGGTGCTCCAGCTTATTCAAATTCTTACCAGAATATACTTAAATTGGCTGATATATTTTGTGTTAACGAATCCGAGGCAGAAATTTATACAAATTGCATAAATAAAATTGATAGTATTGAATCAGCCAATGAGGTTTTGTCATTACTTTTAAAACAAGGATGTAAAATTGTAATTATTACATTAGGATCTCTAGGTGCCATATTTGCTTCTAAAGATGATCGAGAACCACAGTGGGTTCAAATTCCTAAAATAGAAAATCCTATTGATACCTCTGTAAGTAATGTTAATATAGTACAATTTGTTAAATATTAAATTTTTTGTATTTTATTTCAGGGTGCTGGTGATGCGTTTTTGGGATCTCTGGCTTATTTCATTGTTCATACACCAAATTTAAGTTTATATGAACAAATTAGAAGAGCATGTGTTATAGCTACAAAGACAGTTCAATTTCAAGGAACTCAGAAGAGTTATCCTTTAAAATGTGATTTACCTGAAGAACTTTTCAACTAAAAATATATACACAAAATAAATTTATTGTAGTACTTAATTATAATTTAAACATTTTAAAAATTATGTTACTTGTTATAAATTGTATGTCTTAAATGACAATGTTATTTTTTCAAACCATTATAAAGTTTCCTAATAAAATACATAATATTATTATCAATTTATGTCTATATTATTAGTTTAAAATACCATTAAAACATTTGTGTATTGTGTAATAGTAAGACATTTTTACTTAGGGGGTACTAAAGGTGTAGGTACTGATAGCATATAATTTAAGGATACTATCTCTAAGAAAATTCTCTGAAATTGTTAAATCGGTCAATCCGTTCAAGTTTATAAGCTACAAACACGAATTAATTTTTTTATACATAAGTTATATTATAAACGTCTTTATATTATTTTTGTAACCAATTGTAGCCCTATATATATGAACATAAAAATTGTGAACCAAATGTAATTTCTCTGAGAGCCACCCAATAGCAACTAATATATGGATTATGGGCTGGAAAAAGATGCTATAAACACTTCCCGAAATAATCCGAATGATGTTATGCTTCGGAATATAGAATCAAAATTATATTCAAAATAATAAAAACTTAAAAATTATAATTTTTTCCAATATTGTTGATTTGTAATGACTTCAAATATTTTTTTAAAAATAACGAGTGCTTACGTTAAATGGATCAACCATTTAACTCCTACACTATATAACTAAGTACTATTCATGTATTTTTAATGAAAATTCTTTCTTAAACCATTAGATCCAATTATCCGAAAGCTTTATTGTTTATATTGTTGTTTTTTTGGTTCGGACAAAAACTAAACCACCAACTACAACTACATTTCGTAATATCTTATAATAAATATTAATTATAAATATAATTATAATATCTATTATAATAGATATTGTATTTTAATTATAGCCGAATCATGGACCTAAAAAGTAAAAATATATCTATGGACTATGACCACAGATTAAATTTAATCTATTCCGTGCTATGACCATTAACTAGTCCGAATAGTCGATAAAGATAATAAAAATTTATATAATTCATCGATATAGATAAACAATAAATTGTATTGTCAATTAAACAAGTATATTGTTATCTATCTCTATGATATCATTAGATTTCAGAACTTGATAGTCACTTTAGTTTAAAATTGAACTACCGGCGGTGGGAAGGCCGGGGGTATATGGCTCTCATTCTCAAGGATTTTTAACTTTTTTTGTCTTAGTTTCGCTTGAGTAAATATATGTCAATGCCCAATGGTTATAATACTTACAAATGCCAAACAATATTACAATAAATTGAATGTCACTAGAAAAAAAAATGCCATGAAATAAAAATTAAAAAGTTTGAAAACGGTATGTGGTGACGTGGGGTATAACCAGTGTTGCCAGAAATTTTTTATGTGAAAACCGTATAAAGAAATCAAAATTACCGTATATTACCGTACAATAGGAAAACTTAAAAAAATCGTATTTGATAACTTATCCATAGATAATATAAGAATATATTATCTATGAACTTATCATGTTTAATCTCTTATAATCTATATAATTTAATCTATAATCTATATTAAATATTTTATTTTTAATAAATATTGTTCTATGTAATAATTAATATCATCTACCACAAAATTATTATTAATTACATTACTTTACTAATTAAATATAAACACAGTCTTTTATAGTCTATTTGTCAGTATAATTTAAAAAGATACAACACTTATTCATCATCTACCACAAAATCTTCAATTCCACAAGTTGAAACTAGATCTTTTGGATATAAATTTTTGGAAGTCATCATGTCAAACATTTCTCTCCGCGGTACAAAATTGTAACAGCAACCTTCTTTTCTTTTAATGCATTCACTGGTCATTATAGTTGCTGCAACAGTATCGGTAATAAGTTTATTTCTTGACTTTGTTTTTACTCGGTTCACTTTACTAAATATACGTTCGCAGCAAGCATTGGAATGTGGCAACGACATAGCAGATAAAGCAAATATCGCCAGTTCATAAAATTGACCAGATTCCAAATTTTTTATTTGTATCCAAAATTTGTCAGGCTCTTTTTCATTAATTATATTTTCAGATAATTCTACCAAGCTGATTAAACGCCACTGATCGTCAATAGTTTGCAATAAATCATCATTTACAATTCTTGTAAGTTTTTGAGTTAAACAACTTATTGAGTCAACCGCATTATATTTTGATCTCTTATCTACGGAAAGTGCAACAGATGGAGTAAGAATGTCAAGTAACGGAAGAATTGGATCAGAAAAATTGTACCGTTTTTTTATTTGAGAGCAACTAACTTTTAAAAAGTCAATACATCTTGCATAAAACTCTTTTAATAAATCTGGCCTGGCCTTTATGCAATCCAACATTATGTGATTCATGATTTTAACACCAAAATAAATTTCAGAATTACTCTTTATTTGATTATTACACAATGGATCTATTTCGGACAATGGAGTTTGTAAAATATAGTCTCTTCTCATGTAAGTTAATAATATATCTTTATATGTAATTTCCATTTTCTTGTGCAGTGTATTAAGCACTATGTTATCAGTTTGGAAATGCTGATTAAGTGTAGTGAACTTAGGTAATATCCATTGCAAAAAATAAAAATATCCCTTTGTAAATGGATCCAAGAGCTGATTATAAATTGTTTCCGATGATAATAATTTATCAGAAATCCATTTGTCAGTAAAAAATAACTTAAGAGCATCCCATTGTTCTAATAACCGTTCTACCACACTAGCCAATGACAACCAACGAGTTTGGGAAGGATGTAAGATTTTATGTACATCTATATTTAAAAATGTTTGAAATTCTACATATTGAGATTGTCGTTTACTACTATGCGAAAAAAAGTTGAATACGTTTCGCGCGAAATCTTCCAATCTCCTTGGTAAATATTTACAAGCTTCACTACAACACAGATGAAGCGAATGACAAATACATCGCATTATAAAAATCCCGGGAAACATTTCATTCATTCTGGTGGATACAGAATTGTTTTTCCCCATCATTGTTGAGCAACCGTCCGACCCAAAACCAATTATATTGACCAGATTAACATTATATTTTTTGAATGAGCCAATAACACTCGAAAAAATATTTTCTGCCGTAGCGCCTGCATGAACTTCATCAGGATTTTCTAAGTTATATACTGGCAACAAATCCCAGAACTGAGAAGATATTTTAGCTATATCGTTATCAAAAAATCGCACAACAATACACATAGTGGAAATACAAGCAATGTCAGTCGATTCGTCAATCATTACAGAGAATTTAGTGCTATTAAGTTTATTCGCTAATACATTTTTTTCTACTGGAGCAAAGACATTTTTAATTATATTGGTTGCTTTTGTGCGCTTGAGTTTCATTTTCTGACATATCTTGGAATCTGGAAATATTTCTTTTAAAAGAGGCTCAAGATGGTCAATTGATAAAAATGAAATATTATGCTCGGCCAGAAAACCAGAAAGCTTAATTTCCGCATGTTTTACTTGTTCGTCTATGGGATCGACTTTGTCTGAGGTAAATGCCGATAGAAATGACTGAGACGCTTTAGGTGTGTTTTTAACTGCAATTTGGTGACTTAAACTTTTTGCGTGATTTTTAATCGAAGTTATTTCAGAGAGAAAACTAACCTTGCATTTTGAACACTTGGCACGGAAACAATCATCTCTATCTTCTTTCAACCAGCTTTTGTAAATAATATTAGACTCCCATTCTTTACGATACTTTTGTTTCCTGTGTTTTTGTTTTTCATGTTTATATAATTCATTTCGTATTTGCCGTTTCTTTTTTGGTGTAGAAGGCCCATTATCCTATTTGAATAAATATATACTTAAATAAATAATAGTTATTTTATTATGTTTCTATTATAATATATAATATTCACCTCAGGATTATCTTCGAAATCTGACATTACAGAGAACAGAAAACACTAATTTGATATAGCACTGATATTAAAATATGTTAATTTTAACTCATTCACCACACTCAAGTTGTGACTCGGAAAAAGTGTTTAAAATCAAATTTGTTTTGAATAATAATATTGACATAATATAGGACACGCGTCAAAATGCTTTTGTCAAATGCCAGAACGTTACTCAATACTGATATCGATATACTTTACTGTGTATGATTAATATGGGAACATGGCAATGGACTTTGGACAGATGGATCAGATAGACAGACAGCTAAATATATTGTCTATTGATTCCCATTGGAAATATCACAATAAATGATATTTTAGGAATCATCAATCAAATCATTTTAAAAAAACCCGGTAAGATCACCATCCAATACCGTATATTATTTTGAGTACGGTTCTAATGTTTGTACCGTACACCGTACGGAAGTTAAAATAACCGTATATGTACGGTACAAACCGTACGTCTGGCAACACTGGGTATAACCGCGTTACCCGCGTCAATTCGAAATGGTAACCAGTGTTGCCAGTATTTCAAAATAAGAAGGTCGTATAGGAGCTTCAAAAAGATCGTATAAAAATTTGCCGAGGACCGTAGGTCCTCGATATGATATAGAACCGTGATAATAATAATAAACCACAGATAAACCTTAACAGTATTTTTATAAAAAGATAAC
>JANEHU010001724.1:0-156877 GCA_027563435.1 Nasonovia ribisnigri
AAAATTATGGGATAGGAAAAAGGTATACATCAACTGCGCCGATCGATATTCCCATGTTATAAATTGTGTACGTCAATTGCGCCGATCGATATTTGAATGCTATAAATTGTGTACGTCAATTGCGCCGATCGATTCTTAAATATATATAAACGTCTAACGTCTTTAATTCTATTTCTATTATAACTAAAAATCGGTTTTTACGTGTTGAATCTAATATATCTATATTGTATATCTATAGGTATCATAGGTAAGTTTGAATTATATTATTTTATTACTTAAAGATAAAGCAAATTACAAAATGTGGACAAATACCGTGTTAGTTCCGTGTTAGTACCGTCGTTCGTTTAGTTGTCGTGTAATTTATAATGGAAATATTATTAAGTGAACGTGGTAGAGAACTTTTGGTAAATCAAATGCATATTTTACAATTTGTTATTGCATATAAATTCTAGCCCTACTTATTAATATACCTTTTTTATGCCGGCGCAATAGATGTATACCTTTTTGATATACCTTTTTTATACCGGCGCAATAGATGTATACTATACAGGTAGTGTCCCAAAATAGGCGCAATTGACGAAACCCCCTTAATTTTACGTTATAGCAGGTACAAAATCGGTTTTAAAAGGATTGTTTAGGGAATCACAAGATCAGCTGTCAACAATCCACTGTGGAGTATGCAGGTATGCGTGTTTTGTTTTAAAATATCGACAAAGTATAGGGCGTTATTGTTTATGTTTGCTTTTGAGTTTCGTGAGTTTATGTAAAACTCGTGCGGTGATAAATTACATAGAGCTCGATTCAATTAATGTGTAAGTGGACATAAATAAAACGGCCTACGAGAATATGACCTCTATCGCTGTTTGTGCCGATTTCAAATATTTTTTATTATCCAAATGGCTAGAAAAATATTATATATATTATACAGAGTGATTTACCAAGCGTGTTTCCCAGTTTTTCGTTTGATAATCAATGACTTGGAGAATTTTTTGTCCTCTTATGAAGTTGTGCCCTGTGGTCCATACAAACTTTTGTTTTTCTTAAGAGAACCATTCTTCTCTTTTTGATGTAAATTATTTAGCGGATAATTTTTTTTTAAATGTTGATTTGCACAATTTGAAAATTCCACTGAGTAGTTTTTTAGTTAAATTGAAATGTTTATACCATGGATTAATCCTTAAAAATGGTTTTAAAATAACATAAAATAGAGGTAAAATTGTTAATTATTATACCAGAACCGAGTTTACGAATATTATTAATGTCCATTAATCACTGAAATGTTCGAATCACCGTAGCTCCCACATTATCTTTCAAACCCATTATCGTAACAGTAAATTCGAATATTTAAATAACCCAAAAAACTACTCATTCGAATTTTGATTCCGATACGTCAATGAACTTTCAGAAAAATCGTCCGCAAATAATTAACGGCGATGGAAAATCGACCGCCCTTCTCCTCGAAACGATATGACGGTCCTCTATTATCGTATATGAAAAAAAAAAATAAATAGATTTCGATTAACTACATTATTTAAGAAAAAAAAAGTGGTGGTTAGCGTGCTTGAAATCACCCCGTGTACGCGTATATATTTTATATGTATATCGCTAAAGTAATTATACATTTCAAAAGCACTGCTCTCGTAGACCGTTTTTGGTTGGAAACGAGGGCGTCGACACACCGTTATGAACTTCGTCGTCGAAAAATGAAATAAAAAATGTTTTAAAATAATTCCACCAACTCTATTATTATATGTATGCGTGCTATAATATTATCATATATATATATATATATATAAACGGAGTGAATCGATGTCATGGGTGTTGTACGTATAAATAATAATATTATAAGAACGATCGGTCGGTATAAAACACGAAGCAACAGAACTCGTGTTTGCAGTATTTTCGTTCGTCTTAAGACGTTACAAACGATACTATATAGTACAACATAATATTGTATAACGGTTTACACGTAATGTTATATATAAGGATAAAACATAATAATAATAATAATAATAATAATAATATATAATTACACAATGCGTATAATATTAATAATAATAATAATAATAATGAGTGGGTAACGGAAACACATAATAATATTTTTATCGTATATAATAATAATAATAATAATAATAATAATAATAATATTTATAATAATTATTATAAACTTATATTAGTGTATTTGTATAATATAATATATTATTATTTCGTTTAATAGTTATAATAATTAATAATGCGAAAACAATCGTTGCACCGAACAGGAGTCGTGCCTGAGTATTATAATAATATATTTTTATAGTAACATCATTACAGCGGCGTAGTGGTCGCTCGCTCAGTGGCCATCACCTGTCGTCCGAACACGGTTCGTTGAGCGGTTCGCTGTCCGAGTACTGGAGCAGACGCATGCTGCGCGTGCTGCACTCGTCGGAACCCGTGGCCCCGGCACCAGAACTCGTCACGATGTACCTGTTCCGGGGCGAAGCGCCGCCGTGGCCGCCGGCGCCCAGTTGGGAACCGTCCGACCCCTTGCGGCGGCCGTAGTCGGCGACGGTGAGTCCGCCGCCACCGGGGCCGGCCGTCGAGTCGCTGGCGGACCCCCAACAGCACCACCGGCATATGATCCGCTTGAACGCGAACCGGAAGTCCTTGCTGAACAGCGCGTAGATCATCGGGTTGATGGCACTGTTGCAGTAGCCCAGCCAGAACATGACGGAGAACAGGGTGGGTTGTATGCACGTGGGGCAGAACGCCCGTACCAGGTACATGGTGAAGAAAGGCAGCCAGCACACGATGAAACCGCCGACGATTATGCCCAGCGTCTTGGCCGCCTTGGTCTCCATCCGGAACCGCTTCACCTGGGCCTTGATGTTCCGCTTGCCGCCGCCCATCATCTTCGACGCGAACTTGGACTTGCTGTTCGAGGACCCGAGGCCGCCGCGCCCGAGCCCGACGTCGCTCCCCCCGCTCGCGCCTGCCCCACCACTGCTGCCACCAACGCCGCCGCCGCCGCCACCAGTGGACTCGTCGTACGACGGTGACGGCGACAGTTGGTCTTTGACCGACGTCACGGAACAGGACGCGGGTCTCCCAACCGCCGTTCCCACGCCGCCGTGCTGGTGATGGTGGACATGGTCGCCTCCCGGTGACGACGTCAACAGGAGACGCGAGTGCGGGGACGCCGTGTCGCCGGCACTGCACCGGCGGTGTTCCTTTCGGCTGCCGCCGGCCACGCGCAGCTGACAAGCGGACGTGTCGGCGACCGACCTGACGGTGGCGGCCCGCTGGTGGTGGTACGTCTCGGCCGCCGTGTAGTGGACGGCGTACAGTGGACTGGAGCTGGTCGGCGACGTCGTGGACGAGAACGAGCTCCGCGACTTTTGGCTAAGGGTCTCGGGCGGCGAGTTCCCGTTGGCGTCCACCGAGGCGGTGGCCGTGGTGACGGTGGCCACGGCCGCGGCGGCAGCCGCTGCGCTTATGCAGTCCGAGCTCGGGTAGCTGACGCTGATCTTGATCCGCTCGTGGTTGCTGCGCCGGACCGACGGCCGCCGGCTGTTCGGCGGCCGGTTCACGTCCGGCGACCCACCGCCCGGGCCGTTGGCCGCGGTGACGGCAGCGGACGACGGTGACGCGACGGCCGCGTGCTTGAGCGACGAGCCGCGGCCCCGGTGTATGCGCAACGTGAGCCGCTGCTCGTCGAACCGGTTGCCGAAAGTCCGGCGGCTGCGCATCGTCCGGAATCCCTGGTTGATGGCCCGGGTGGTGTGCACGGCCGCCTTGTAGATGCGCCAGTAGAAGAACAGCATGACGAACATCGGTATGTAGAACGAGCCGAGCGCCGAGTACACGACGTACCACTTGTTGTTGGGCAGCTCGCATATCCACGGGCACGACGGCGGCAGCGCTTCCTGCAGCTGCGGCCGGCCGCCGGTGCCGTTCCGGTACAGCTCGTTCCGGATCAGCACCGTGGACGCCTCGGCCGGTATGTGGGTGTCCCGCCAGCCGACCAGCGGCGGCAGGCATATGACGAAGCTCAGCACCCACACGATCACCACCAGAACCTTTGCCCGGAAACTGGTCATCAGGCTCGGGTACTGCACCGGCCGGGTGACGGCCAGGTACCGGTCCAGCGATATGGCGCACAGGTTCAGGATGCTGGCCGTACACATCCACACGTCCACGGCCAGCCACACGGAGCACAGGTAGTCGCCGAACAGCCACACCTGAAACGTCACATCATACACGCGTGGTCAGTGATTTTTTATTATTGATATTATTATTGCTATCATGATCAGTACCAAATACACTTTAATTATAATATGACAATACCGGAAGTTGTCCAGGAAAGACAAATGTTTTCCTCCCTTCCCCTCCCCCACGTAATATCCGCAACTCCACTGTAATTCGTAATGAATATTATACTATGATGGTACCAGGTTTTATTTTATTTTTGCGATGAGGGAAATTGTTAAGAAAATATAGAATCTTTAGAATTAATTAGCAACTTTTTTAACTTTTATGACTTAAAATATTATTTTTTTCAACATTTATAATTAAAAAAGTTTGCCGAGCTTTGACACTGGTAAATTAACACTCTGGCCCTCGGTATTATCGTTTCAAAGTGTTCCGTTAAAGCTGTCTGTGTATAATATTATGTATCGCTCGTTGTCGGGACACATCTGCAGAATAAGTGCCAAAAAAAAAGACGTGTGTTTGCAATATATTTTTTCATCCCAACAGAAATCACGCCCTCCCCTCGTGCCCTGCAGTTCACACCTCCTCAACCTCAGTCGTGCGTTAAGTCGAAACGCACATGTGAATAATGTATCCGATCATAAAACCAAGCCAACGTGCGTAATGCAATAATATTATAATATGTGCGATGATGAAGTTCACGTTCGCTGAAAACGAAAATATTTTAACTCGACAAAGTATCATACTATTGTACTTCGCTTTTACCGTTTATTATTACGACGACAAGCGTACTTTTTCGCCGACAACCACTCGAAAGATTATAATATTTTCGTAGGTAGTAGGCATGCGTTTGTAAAAATAATAATAGTATATTGGGTCGTATCTCTCATGGCTGTTATATCGCATAATCAGGGATTTTCAAATCAAATTTGTTGAGGGTATTCTCAGAGAACGATTTTAACAATTTCAATGAAAAATTTAGGGCTTTTTATTAAAAAAAAAAAATGACTTCCGTAATATTGTGCCATTAGGTTGAGGACTATAACCTTGGTATGATAAGGTAGGAGATTTAATGATAAAGCCTTATTACCAATAATATTTGATACCTAACAAACAAATTTTCATTTTAATTATTTTTATTTATTTTAAAAAATAAATATATCAAATTATATTTATATATTTACTTAAATACATATTATATTTTATTGGTTTTCGCTAAGACATGGATATAAAAACAATAACTATAGGGTGTTTGGAGTATATCCAATGTTCCATTACTGTGCAATGTGCATAAATGCACCCAGTGCTGGATTTACCGGGTTAGGTGCAGGGTGTGTAATGCACCGAGGGTAAGTTTGCTTTAGCGGCTAAAGCTAAATTAATGTCCTTGATTTTCTATACATCTAAAGTGATAATTATTAAGTTTATTGATATTATTGGTCAAGAAAAAAAGTATTTTAAGAAATTACCCGCACCCATTTATTAGAGAAAAAAATAACAGAACTAATGCAATAATTATTAATTTTCAAACTATATCTTAGAAAATAGTAATTTTTTTAATGGACTTCCAATGGTAGGTAGTATATTAATTACACCCCTGCCTTCTGAGATTTAGATCCAGCACTGATAATATCTACAGCAGTGGGTCACTGCGGCTAGTATTTTTTTTGTTTGTGACTTGACATATTATTATATTTTATCTTTCCCTCGTCAGAGAGCTCTCGTAAAAAAAATTAATTAAAAAATAATCATTCATAATATTATTTTACAAAATAAAACACTTTATTATATGTCCTATTCTATCTAGCATAGATAATAAAACCAACAGAATAGGAATTATAGGATTACCTTTTTATCGGGTCAATTATTTTTATTGCAATCCGTTCAACGTCGAAATCTCGTTTTCCTCAATACAATACTTTTCTATATAACAACCGAACGAATCTATATTATATAACAGGTCAATGGTTTCACAGTGACAACTTATCCGTGTTATAAATTAAAACGACCGGTCCGTTATCGCGCAATATTTGACATCCACGAATTTGCCGCTGTTCGCAATGTACCGTACAGTAAGTCGTGCGCGAGTGCCTTCGCAGAGTTGACAAACAGTCTGTAGTTGCAGTCATCGTCGTCGAATCGAAAATAAAATATAATAATAATTCTCTTCGTTCGCCGACAACAACTACAACGTGGCATAGAATAATATTCGGAAGAATAATAATATTAATCTATACTCTGATGTACCAAAATTGCCTATTCACCGCGCCGACAAACTGATAATGATAATAATATCAATAATTATTATTAGGTATTAATGTCAAAAAAACAATCTCAAAGTCAGAATATAAAATATTTAGGGACGATGGTGCTGGTCGTTACACCTTCTAGGTAACCCAGAACACAAAAACTATTTTCCGGGACCTCGCCGTGTGTGGTTACAACAGTTCTTTTTTATTTCGTCTTGTGGTTAATAATTGGTACATAATAACAATTAACACAATAATATATTATATATTATCAAACAATCTTCAAGTCGAAATGTCGGCCTTGACGTGCCACAGGGTAACGTACCTGATTAATTGTTATAAAATATCGATAAAAAAAACAATTCCTTGGGTCAGGTCAGGTTAGGTGTTGGGTTATTACGACGGACACCTTAACGTCGCAGTTCACGAGTTCGTGTACGCTTTTCGGGAAGTGGTGGCAATGTGGTATGAATTTTTTTGCCGATGAGTAAAATTCGTTTTCGTATTGTCATAACATCACACTATTCCGTTTTATCACATAGTTTGTGTGCGAATAAAAAAATAAATACAAATACGAAAAACTCAAGCTGTTGTTGTTGTCATATAACATTATAATATTATCACGTGCATACAACGTGTTTATAATGACGGAAAAAAATTAAATTACATAATATATTATTATAGCACCTACTCTTATCTTAGAATCTCGTTTAAATAATATGTGTTCACCAATTAAAATATTATCTATTACAGAATGTTGGAATAATTAGTCTTTTTCCAAGCTTGCCGTGATCTTATCAATATACAAATAGGTACAATACTTAAAATTTAATCATCAAAAGCTTTATGAATTGGTAGTAAAATATGATGCCCATACTTGCTGAATATTGTAAATAAACATATTATAATGCAATCGATTAATCCATCTTAATTACACGCAACTGCGTCGTAAACTACAGCAGTCAATATAATAGCATTATTTACGCAACTTTGTATATTATGATCATTGTATCGACACACACACACACAAACATATGGTTAATTTGATGAAATTTATGCGCAGTCGGTAGTAAATTGTTGTATATGTTAAATTATAATTGGATACACCGATACGTTAATCCAAAATATTTTATTTCATTTTTTCGTGGTATAATATTGTGTAATAATGATAGAATAACTATCGAGTAAACCGTTGACTGACTATCTCATAGATCTTTTGTGTAAGTCTCGATACATAATCTTGCATATCCTAGCTATATATCAATATAAACCTATATATATATATATAGTATATACCTACCAATATACATAGTCTAAAATTAAGTCACTTTTTTTTGTTCGGGATAAACTCCAAGACGGCTGACCGATTATTCCGATTTTTTTTTTTTTTGTTGTGTTCGTTATTGTCAGGACAAAATTTAAAAGAAAGATAATTTCAGAAAAAGTAGAAAATATGGATACCAAAAATACAACATTAGCGCCATCTGACAAGCAAAAGATAAAATATTTATTATAATTGAACATAATTTTATACCTGTATTTTACATTAGGTCATAACCATGGTATTCCTAACCATATTTTTTGACCGTTGTCCCGGTATATCATAAACACTGCCTCACGGGCGGGTTAGCTATACAATAAAATATTATCAAACGTGTCCTGACTGATTGCCTAAGCCTGACTGACCAACTGACTGACTGCCTGATCAAAGTAGAGCCTACAACTTTACACAATTTGTATTTTAAAGTGGTGCTTGCACAAGTATTTTGAGACTCAATATGAATATTTTTAAGTTTTGAACCGAATATTAAACAACGTAATGATCAAAGGGTGAATCGTACAGAGTTTGAAATTTACGGGATCAGCTAGGCATTATAGCAGGATTTACTCAAAAACGTTATACACATTTCTTACAAATATTTGTTACGGGCGTCGCCGGGTTAGGTTAGGTTGGGTTGTCCAACTAGTATATAAATATACTGTATAAAATAAAAGTATCTCTTATCGTGCTGCAGTGACAACGAGATGTTGCTTTATTTCTTCGATATCTCACCCGGTCCTTGACACAGTAATGCCACCGATGCAATCATGGCGACGGCGACTCGTCACGTTTATCGACAGCGTTTTCGTTTATACCGAGCGAATTAAAAGACGTCCATCGAATCAGAAAGCTTTTGTAACGGAAACCTATACATACATGTATAATAATATACATATTATATTTATAAACGAACGTTCGCTGGTCGACTCCCCCACAGGTCAGTGAGCGCGGACGTGGAATATAAAAGGTCAAATAACGTTTTGACAGATATAGAAAAACAAAACTTTTCCGTTTAAGCCATATATATATATATAGCTATATCGTTATTATTATTATTATTATTATTGTTATCGTTGTGTAACGAGACACGCGTTATTTGTCGGTGATCGGTCAATTTCGCGTTTTCGAAACTTTGCAGGCTGCAGACTGATCTGTACAAGCGCTAGCGATTCGACCGTCACGCCACACCTACTCGCTAAAACGTGGTCCAAGGACGATAGAAATGTATGGACGCGAGTGTGCATGCGAGTGTGGAGGCAAACTGCAGCAGCCGAAACGGTTGATTGAACAACGAAAAAGAAGTCGCCGGAATCACAGCTATATAATACTCGTATAGTACGAGGACACGATATGGCGGCGGCGAGTCTATAGGACTTTCGGCAATGGCGGCTGTACAAAACTGGCCGTCGACTTCACTGCCGATCGTCACACTGAACTTTTTGACGAGACGACGCATCGACTGATAAGATATTTATTTATTTTTCCTTAAAAAACGTTTTAATTTTTGGAATTCTTAGGTCCGCTTATCTGATGCGTGTTATGGGTTTTCTCAGCACAAAATAGTAGAAGAAAATATGGTAAGTCAAAAATTGGAAACTTCGAGAAAAGTCTTTGATCTAGGTATTTAATATCCATAGAAATGGTAATATATACCTATATTATGTAAAATGTGACGAATATTATTTATGTTTCTCTAAAAGCGCTAGAGCGATTTGTAAACAAGTTCTTTCATGATCTTGATAATCTATTGTTAGTTAACGGTGACTGAAGATAATTTTATTGTATTACAGATAGCATGATATAAGACATCATTAATAATATTCGTATAATGACATTAGTAGGAATACATTCAATCTATATTTCAGTATGTAGTTTTTGATATTAATAATAGAAAAATTGCACCCAATGTATGAATGTTAACAAATACTTATTATTTTTATATAGAATGATAGTAAAATGATTACTATATTTAAATTCATAAAAATCCAGACAAAGTATCGTAGTTTTATTGGTTACTGTTAATCTAATTCAATACATTTTCAAATTGATACGTAATAAAGTTAATACGACTATAAAAAAATAATGTTACTTAATGAACGTTTAGCTAATAAATACAATTTGTATCATGTTTTAAAAATTAAATAACTTAATTAGTTTAATGCTTAATTTATTTGAAGGTTTAACGTTGAATTGTAAGATAAAATACAAAATAAACAACAGTTATAAAGAAAACGTAATTTAATATAATTTATATCGATTAATGATATAATTATAAGCTAAATATTTTTTTAGTTAAATTTGTTATTGTGAAGTTCTAAAAAAAGAAATATTATTTTAAATTATAATTTACTATAGAAACTAAAGTTCATTGTAATATGAAAACATTTAGTTATTGAATAGAATCGTAAAAAGAATTTCAAACTTATTAGCTCCTGCATACTTATATAGATAAAGTATAATATAATTTAACTAAGAATGTTTAGGGAAAGCTCTATTCAAATTCCATTATATATTAAAATGCAAGTTTTTTTAGTTGAAAATTTAAAATTAATTTTTTTTATTATACCTAAGAACTTCAAGACTATACGAATGAATCTCTGTATTATTAAAACAACTTGGAGTACCTGAAATATGGGCAGACTATATAGACCATATTATAGACCCGCCGTTTAAAAAAACGCTAGTGCTATGACCTGCTATGTAAAATAAATAGCGAAAATGAAAACATCGTTGAAACAATTTGTTAGCTCAATGACTTTTTTTTTATCAAATTACGCATGGTAAAAGACACGTTTAGAACATTCACGTTTGTTGTACTTAAAAATATTAGTAATCACCTAATCTCATTGATCATCGTTTTGTATACCAAAATACGAATAAAGGCTTATTATTTATACCTATTTACTAAAATATCAATTGAACTACATAATAAAATAACAAAAAAAGACAATACCAATAAAAAATAATAATAATAAACATTATAAATTGTTAGGTACCAGTTAATTTTGAACTTATCTTAGATAGGTATATTTACTATTTTTTTCTTCATTTTTGAGTTTTAATTGGTAAATTAATTATATATAATACAATGAAATATATTTTATTTTTTGAATTACGCAGTACTCAAGTCTCTAGTATAAGTTTTGAAACTCTCAATTCGTTGTGGAGATCACACATATGTAGCCATTAAAGATTAATTGAATGTATACTACTATAAGTCTTAACAGTTATTGTTATCGTTAATCGTTGTATATTATCATATTATAATATTATGATCCCAATACAAATTTAGGGTTTCCAAACTTTACGCACACTCGTGCTGTACTAATATAATATGTTTGAGTAAACGTTTGCAATATTAATCATATTATAGTTTTCGGGGGTAAAGTTTAGTAAATAAATAAATTATACGATTATAAAACAATAAAGAATACGAAATGACGCCCTTTAAATGGTCTGACATACATTTCGGTCGAATAATATTATAAATATCGATGATTCATTTCTTTTTAAATTGTTTCTAAAGTTACTGATGTGGCGCAATGTTTTCCCGAAATTTTTGCGAAGTTTGCTAGAAGCAGAATATAGCAATTATTAATCCGTAGGAGGTGCTGTAGATACTTGCCGAAAAATAGCAATAGATTTTTACATTTTTTTTTCACAATGTACTCATCTATATATACACATATTGACGTGAGGTGCCCGTCTTTGTTTTAAAAGTACCAAAAATAGTTGTGTTCAACGCTAGTCTCGAACCACGATAACAGGTGGGGAAAAATCATCATCGTTTTTCTCGGGACATCGATAACGCTGTGAAGTCCCTGAACTCTGTATAGTTTTTAAAATATATAATAATAGGTATGTTTAGTCGTCACGTTATACTTTGTATTCGTTACGCGCGTACAATATAATATTATGGCCGTCTGTTATTTACGTGCGCACGCTGATGGGAGGGGAACCGAATTGACAAAAAAAAATACCGTATACCTAACCTACACGCACCAAGCAAAAGAGCACACTCTCCGCACGTCTAAAACTTTTAATACGGGGCTCTGGTGCTGGTTATAATAATGCGGTATCATAATACTTTGGGTGTAACACCGCCACTATTTTGATGTAGGCGAATTGGTTACACATGTGTTACATTATTGCTATAACGGCTCGGCGTGCAGATGTTCGTTTGGCCCCGTACCAGAGTGAGTACCTATGCCTATATTATAAGTTATAATTTATAACAATATTATGTACGTCGTAATAGTAATCATTGACGTCGTAGTCGTTGTGCGTGTGTGTGTGCGCGCAAGGGTTGCAGTCGACAATTATCGCACTTAAACTAATTAAAAATGTACAAAGCGACGAGGGAACTGCATATTAAATAGCATACATAATATTATAGTACGTATAATAATAATATATACACACGCGGGGACATAAATCGTGAGCGTGTCGTGCGTGTGGACGGCGGTCAGCAATAATTCGATTTCGAATTATAAACCAGAGTGTTAAATCGTTATTATCGTTATTATTATGTTGTGCTATACCGAACGTTTCGTAAACGATTTTACACGAGCCATGTGTCTAGACATTATAATATGATATAATTTTATAGTTCTAGACTTTGTTATTTACATTGTTATATTTCACGTTGCCGACACGTATACGCTATGAATGTACTTTAACAGAATTTATGTATTTACATATACAAAGTGATCTGTTTTTATAATTGTCTACGCTTTATTTTTTAGGATTTTCAAATTGCCTTTTTATAGTTTAACGTATTTTGTATGTAACGTAACATTTTTACAAACAAATTAAACCGTTTTACTTATTTTAATCATAATAATTTTTAAGGTTTCAAATTATTTACAATGACAACTTATACTTGTGAATTTCATAACCGGCATCAGAAAGGTTTTTAAAATTGTCAGAAGTTTAGTATTGAACAATAAACATATATAATTTTATTTATAAGAATATAAACTTGGACGATTGAACTGAAATGGCCAAGGGTCAACCTTAAAAGTTGTGGTCCTTTGTTTCATTCGTCAAAACTTTTAATGCTTTTGACAACAAATTATTTGTGATAGGTATATTCAATATTTATATAGGTACGTACATCAAAATTGTATGAAAAGTAATTTGCTCCAGTATACAATTAAAAGTAGGTTAGGTAGATTATTATTAAGATTGTAATCTCTATCACAATAAAAACAATAAAAAAATGAAATTTTTTTAGTTAATTTTTTGCTGTAATATATACCTGTATTAACATTATAATTTATTACCAATTAATATATGGAGAATGTTCTAAGGTCTGTGGTGTGCATCTGTATATCGTATATCAAAACAGCTGATTATATTTTTAAATCAATGTTAATACATTGTGCTATTGTATACAAAAATATTATATTTTAATGAAGCTAACAATATTATTTGTACATTCGATCCAAACAAAGCTATATTGTAATAGTACAGACAGTAATAGGTAGTAATAGTAATAGGCCAGACAGATGAAGTGAACGTGTTGAGTGTAATCTTCAAAAACATTATTTTCAATCTATTTTTCGTAATGATTCATTTTACTCTAAGATTAGGTACTCGAATCATATAAAAAATGATTCTGCGTAAATGACCTTTGTCTATGTTGCATGACCGACGCCAGAGAGAGAAAACAATCAACGATCACGAACTATTCAATATTTAATAATATATTGATATATATTATATTTTATTTGAAGTGTATTTTGATGTTTTTTACTCAAGAACGGACTTATGAGGATACAAAATGTTATGCTGTTTATTACGTTGTTTTCGGCAGAAACCTATAAAATATACAGTTTTTTTAAAAACTTTAAAGTAACTACGCTCAAATCAAATCTAATTGTATAATATATTTATGTATTTCAAACGGTTATAGTGGTCAGCGGTCGAGAATAAAATGTAAATAATAATTATAATGCAGGTAGGTATCACCACAATGACCAATGATAAGTAATATATTTTATAGTATCTATAGATAAAAATAAGTAGGTACACTTAAGTCTTAGTGATAAAAAAACTGCCTATAGATACAGTCTTGACATTATATAAGATATGTATAGTACACTTTTAGAACGTTCGCGATTGCTTTTAAAATAAAATAAATAAAATATTTAATCGTATAGTTGAAGTATGACAAAATTAATAACGTTAATCATATTATTATATTGGAACGTTCATTAGTAGATATAGTATATTATATATTATTACGTGTCTAAGTACGTTGATTGATTTAATTACTTGACATTTCAGGAGCATTATAATGTAAATTGACTCACGGAGGCGTAATTATTATAATATATACGAGCGATGAGACTCCCCGAAAGCCGTTTTTAGTTTTCGTTCGTTTGTATTTTTGTATGAATATCATCATGATTCCGTAAGTTTGATGCTTTGATAATGTAATGCCATCGTAATACTTAGAAAGGTCAATCGTGATTACATAAGTATAGTTGGGGGGTTTATGTAGGTATATTATATTAGCCCCTTAAACTATTGCAGTCGACAAAGAAGCACGCGTTCCATGATTTTTATTCCGATGATGTGTTGTTAATATCTTTATTTTCAATTGGCTTCTTACGTGGTTTCAAAAAAATAATAATAGTATATCCATGTCTATGCTACGCATAGTTTTTTATATACTTTCGTGTGAATAGAAACTATTTGCAATAATATGAGTTCATTGTTTCAAAATTAAATATATAATTATTTCATATTATTAGGCGATTGACTTACTATATTTTTAATGGTTTAAGTTTTTTCGTTTATTAAAAATAAAATGTTATTAAAATTAATTAATCTAAAAAACACTGTAATTAAGTAGTTGCGATTTTTCATTGCCGTGTTATTATTTTATTCTATTTAGATTAATTTTTAATCTTTGAAATTACTTTATTTTCATCTGAAAACATAGGAATTATTACGTGAACCAAACCAAATAGTACAAAAGCAATTTTGTTTTTACTTAATAACGTTATTTATTTAATTTTTCACATGGTTTGAAAAATAAAATTCATATTTCAAATTTTCTTTGTAAAAACATGACAAACATAAAAAACGAAAATAACTTTTCTAAAACTTGAACCATTGCTATGATATAGTATACATTATTCCGTATACATTTATAACGAACTTTAAATATTTGTATATTTTAGATGTTATTTTAAACTTTTTGTTACAGTAATTTTTTATAAGATAATGTTGTTAAATAAAATATAATTATATACATAATATATACGCTAAAAATGAAATTATAATTAACTTGAATAATATATTTTTTTAACTGCACTTAAAAAATCATGTACATTTAAACGCAATTATAAAAATGCAAATGTGTACAATGCAATATACAATGTACATTCCTTGTTTTTGAAATGGCAACCTTTGAAAACCGCTTTTTAAAATGATAAACAAATAAATAAATAAATAAATATGAACATTTATTCGCTTTTTATTCTATTATATTATACAATTTGTTTTATAATATTCAGTTTTTGGTTTTATTTATTTAAATACAATATGATTTTCCAGTGGATATAGGCTGCTAGTGTTTATTTTTAAAAACAATATTTCTCATATTTTATGAATATCATAATTCATCATGCAATAACATCATTTAAATGTGAAATATATAGTACTATAAATTATTTGATTTTCTCTAACTGAACTCTAGTGTTCAAGTGTCATTATTTAATACAAATACAACATTATAAGGTGTTTGTAGATTCGTGAATAGAAATTTGCCCCAATTTTTTTTTTCTTTAGCAGGTACCTACGCGAATAATTTAGCACGCATAAATCTAATAATAATTCAGTTCCATAATAATACCCCCAGCTGGGTAGAGTTAAGCACATTTTACGCCGATTTAAACCTTTTTTTTCCCCACGTTGGGTGGGTTTTTTTATTATAATAATATTAACTTATACTGCAGATAATGCAAATGTAACATCATAATAATATTTTAAATTTTCACGGTTATATCCGCGTGTATTCGATTCGGTGGCGACGTGAATAAAATAGTTTACATTCGACGCGTTTATTTATGAAACAAAAGTGAAGACAAAAAAAAGTTTTAAAAATTTTATTTCGCAAAAAAAGTTTGTATAACAAAATGTCGTAAAAACACGTGGGCCATCTATACGACATTTCGAGCGATCCAAAACTTACGCCGTTCAAAATATATTCAAACTCTTGCCGTTATGAAAATATTGTTTTAATATATTCATATAATATTATTGTATTATACAAGTAGGGAGTATGCTCAAATTGCCGTTTCGCGACGACCGAGCGGCAGCAGCCCCACGTGTGGCAGATATAATATATACGAATATGCGAACGTTTTCCAAAAACGCTGGAAGATTTTCCTCTCTCTCTCACACACACACACACACACACACTTGATGATAATAATAATAACAATATATCGCGTAAAAACAATATTATTTCGATATATATAATATAAACTATAGAACGCAAATTTAATAATTGCCCGCGGGCGCTGGCTATCGAAATTTCGGAGTCATTAGCCCGACGATATGTAACTATATTACAATAATGTGTTATATACCACGACTCGGGTGGTACAATAATAATAATAAAAAAAACAAACAAAAGCAAACGTCGATAATTTTTTTTTAATTGATTTTTTTATTTTATTTTTTTTTGGCAGTGGGGTTGGATAATCGCACGCATTATGCGCACTATATAAGTATAATAATAGTACGAAATACGCATTATTATTACAGATTTTATTATTATTATTATTGTTATTTTTACTATCGACGATGGGAAGTGTAACATAATACGTACGGGTAGGCTGTACGAGATAGCGCCGCCGTGACGATAAGTATGGATTTTTGGAAAGTCGACGTGAAGCGAACAGTATTATAATTTATAATTATTACTGATATTTAATAGAACTGCTACGAAGCGCGTGGGCTAAACAAGACGAATAACCAGGGACGTATTCAGTGGGTTGAGAGAACACTGCTATCACCCCGGAGAGGCGGGATTTTTTCCAAAGGATTTGGGAGCAATACAACAGCTGTATGCACAAGCCCCTTGTTCACTTTCCATAAACATTTTTCCTGTGAGTCGAGACTGGTTAGAAACCCAGCGGTAGCCGGCAAAAAAATGAAACTAGCTTAAACCGAAATCCAAAATCTGAAACCCACGTGAATAATGTCTGAACCTGGATCTATATAAACCGAAAACCCCCAAAAAATTAAACTTGTCTCATCTTTATACTAAAATATAAATCAGCCGTGATTTGTATAATTAAAATATTACAATTTGAAAATGTTTATGGATCTCTTAAAAATAAAGGTAACAATAAAAACATATACGAGACGCCCTAGATAATGTTTTTACCCCAGAGTTTGATTGTAGGCCAATCCATTCTAATAATACCTATCAAAGCACAAAAGTGGTTCTACCCATAAACGCACATAATTTGATATTGTACACGTTTGTGAGATGGAACAATACGTGTTGCAGGTGTGGCATCCTCTATCAAGAGCTATAAGATGATGTACGTGCCGGATTGAGAGGGGGGGAGTATTTCTCGAAATGTTTCCCTACGTAAATGGAACAATTTAACAGAAAAAAAGATTTAGAGATTATTATTTTAACAATACAATGTAGTATAGAACGTATTATACTATGAGAAAACTCCTACGCCTTTCAACACACGCGCGCACACACACACACACACACACACACACACACACACACACACATTATATCTATATATATTGCACTGGGTATATTATGTGTATTCTGATGGAGTTGAGATGCCCGAGTCGTCAGTCGTTTACTCGTTTCATTGTAGTCGTTATTATATTATATATTAAATCACATTGTGTAAAATAATAAAAGCAGCAGTCGGCACGAGTCACCGCCGTGGAAGATTCAAAACAGCGGTGGCTGCGGCACCGTAGTACGAACAACTTTGAAGACGGCCGCACAACTTTCTGGCGGCAACTAAAAAGTCGATGAGACCGAAAGGTATAAAAGTTTCGGGCTGTGGTGCGACCGGCCGTACGAGAAATCTCTTCGGGTGAAACGCAAAACGGCCACATCAGCTGTATATGTGCGCACCACGCACACGCGCACGCACACAGTCACCCACGCCACTCGCCTATTAGAACCCCCCCCCCCCCCCAAACTTTTGAGACTAAAAAATAATATCATTGTACGACGACCAGGACGTGAAACGTATCGGTAAAGCACTACAGCGGCGATGATGAATTCGCGCGAAACGACTGCATCGATCGAACTGTCAATTTTGTCCTGTACACGCCTGAAATGATGTGATAAAGTTTTTGTGTTAAAAGCTTACACGTTTTCGGACGTCACGTGGGACTAATAATAAACGATTACAAATTTTATTGAAACATTGTACCTACGTGGCGTACCTGTGCTTGATGTTCAATTTGATTAGAAAATATTTAATTGAAACGCGGGCGATATGAACAAAACAAAACACGAAATATTTATTATTATTATTATTTTTTTTATGACAATTTCAAACACATATTTATTACCGAATCGAAACATTTTATCATCGTCTCGACGTATAGGTGGTGTATATGTACTATATTATACTGCTGGTGTGGTGTAAATTCGATTTTTTTTTTTTTTGCGGGGGTTCGAAGTTTAACGTGACGTATGTTACAAGTTACAACACACGAGTGCTATTAAACATGAATTATAATGGTGATATTCTTTTACGCTATAGTACCTATTATATAAAGGTACTATAATATATATATATATTGTTTGGATCTGAAACGAGTAATACGAACCACTATTGTTCGGCCGCCTTTGTAAGTATATACCGCGCCATTTAAAACTGTCGTGTACCTTCGAATAACTTCTTTTAAAATAGTTTTATACATTCCTTGATAATTTTCATTGATAATTAGTTTTACCGAAAAGAATAATGTATCCACTCTTTAAAACAATTCGTATTAAAGAAATGCATAATATCTTTTATTTTAATAATATTTGGTTTCAAATAATTAACTTTTACAAGATTATAATTTCTCACCTTTTTTAGTGACATTTTTTATGTTAGTCATGAAACAAGTTTTTCTTGTTTAAATTATTATGATTTTATTTTTGTTATTTTGATATTCTATTTTATTTATTTTTATATTATGACTTAACAATTGGTACAAGTGTTATCCGCAATATAATAAAATACTTATTTTATAGGTACTATAAAATATAAATGAAAACATATTTATGATGCAGAACCTTAAAAATATATTTAATTTATTTTGTCTATTAACTCTTCTTTAAAACTGATATGATATCAACGAAATATATTTTTACTTTTCAAGTATTTGAACGGTTTGTATCGTGAATTTTTTTTATGATATTACGACTTTTTTTTATCATTTCATTTAACGATGTGTTACAAATTAAAATTAAAATACTCTATAACTGTATTTTTAAACTTTATTACCTACCTACACTGATAATAATCAGGTAAAAAAATATTCTAGACAAGTTCATGAATTCATGCTGAAATTATAATAAGAATCTATTGACGATTGTTTGCATGAATATATAAATATTATACTTTCAGTCTAATTTCAAATACCTTATTTGATGACTTAAAAAACAATTATTATTTTTTGTACTTATTTCCTCTTTTTTTTTTTAATTTCAATTTTCTGTGGGAAATTTTTTTATGTAGAATTTCAACATACCAACTTATATTTAGCATGCACAGTATTTTCACGTTATAATTGTTAAATGATGCCATTTCGATATGAGGTAAGAAACGAGAATTTATTCTTAGTTCACTTATTTTTCTGGTACATCAGTAGTTTGGATAAATAAAATAATTAATATTATAACGAAAAATATGATATTCTGATATTGTTACATTCATTTTGAAGTGACGAGAAACCATTTATTTATTAATATTTAAAACTATGTGCGCAATATTATCGAATTTTTCTTACAATATGGACCTAAGAAAATCATGATAAGTGGCCACAAGATACATTGGCAATTGGAACGCTTAATAAGCTTCTAAATTGTTTATCATCTGTTAGTGCTATTGAATGAATGACGATGACAATACAAGTGAGCATTCTAAAAGTTTTCTATGGATATACATAATAAATAAATAATCATTAAACTACAGCTCTTTGTATCCTAAGGATTTAAAAATAATTTAACGTTTTTTTTTTACTCCAGTAAGTCTAATGAATTATAAACACAGGATTTTTGTTTGTACCTACTTTGATTTAATATTAAAATTCGTTAAGTGAGTCGTTGTACATATTTCATAGTTACTTAAATTAAGTATATTCTGTGCTTGTTATTACATAGGCTGCTTATAATTTGATAATCATTTTTCTTTCCTCCCGAAACTGTTTTTATTTAATAGGTATACCGGTTTTTTTTTTCTAATACAAGTCATTGTGTTATAATTGAGTATAGTATTTACTTCAAAAATAGTTTTTTTCCAATATTTATTATTTTAATATTTTTGTAATAGGTACATCGTACTATTTTAACTACATTAACATGGATGTCCGTTATTCATTTATTTTGAAATCTGTGTTTAACCGATTTGATGTTCTATTACTGCATACTAAATACTATTGTATGTATTTTATCTTAATTAAAATATGGTACTGTACTTAAAATTTTAATACGATGATTTAATATTAAATAAAGATACATCAACATTTCACTTAACTTCTTCTTCAAAACTTTTCACTTTACAAACAAGATAAATAACAATACACATACTATTATAGTTTTAGTTTCAAAACTTTGAAATGTTGTAACTTGTCAGTCGACTATTTTCTGATATTTTTGACACATAAAATAGTTAAAATAGAACTATGAAAATAAAATAAATTTCAGTTGTTTAAAAAAATGCATTATTATAATATAGTTTTATATTTTTCAATTCTTGGTATTATTTTAAATATAAATTCAATGTGTTATATAATTGATTTGTATGATTTTAATGAAAAAAATGAACCTATACATTTTAGTTCATATTATGGTATTGTATTAATTTTGGTATAATTTTATATGCTTATTACTTTATAGTCAACAATATTAAACAAATTAATAAAATCTAACTTTCATATACCTAACGTGTACCGACAGTATATGTATTGCTTCTACCTATCATAAATTCATAAAAACACCAGTATGAGTGAGCACAACGATTCAGGTGCCTATATCATCGTGGAGATGCATCATAATTCCAAACGAAAATTGATTTATCTTTTACAAGCTGTTCGTTATAATTATAGCTTTGTGCATTCGAACATTAGTGCCTACTTATATCCAAACATTGAATATTTGTAGCAATTAGTTTCGAAGCAATATACATCTACTACAAATACAAACGATTTATTTTCTGTCTTAGCAGAGGACACCTGTACGACAAGATGAAAAGTATCACTCAGCATATCACTCATGTTATAGACAAACTTGTGTGAGTTACAACTTATTTTGTTAGATTCGCATAATATTTAACTATGATAAGAGAATATTATAACATATATATTATGTAGTATAGTCGTTCCTGTAAAATTAGGGGGAGGGGGATTATATGTATTATTTGAATTACAGTTAGGTACCAAACGCATAATATATTATTTAATATCGTAAATTGTCTTGTAATTTATTATTACAGTAAAAATCGTCATCCGCGAATCGGTGAAAAAAAAGTCACCGGAAATTAAATCCTCTGGGCAAGTGTTGAAAAAAAAGCGCAGGTACTTTGATGCGTGAAAGTGACTGAGCATAAATGGCTTTACGCTAATTTCGCCATTCACGTTGGCTCCTCAAGCATCACACAGTTAAGCGTGAAAATAAAGAAAATAATTGAATGACTCCTCCGAGTGCTATATTATTATTCTTCCCGTTATCTCTGAAACCGGAGGAAAATGTTTAAGATCCTTATTTTGTTACACGTCAATACGTTTACCTGTATGCTAACAAATGAATGCATTTCGTCGACGCGTTTGATTTATGTCCGAATAACGATTACAGGCGCCAAGTGTACGTACCTGTATATAATGTATATAGTTATACTGTATATACGACCACTGAACACGCTCATATCTCGTGGAAATACGTATAGGTACATTTCGCGTGGATTGATCGTAATTTGACGAGTATTTTATATTATTTTTAATTTTATTGTTATTGGCGAAAATAACGCGAGACGTACGCCGAGATAGAATCTATTCTAAACGTGTAATGAACGGTAATAGTGCGTTATTCGGTCGAGTTCACGAATTTTTTATTCCTTTAATCGTGGTTCAATATTATTAACAATATTGTGGAATTATCGTTATTATTGTAGCATTATAATACGCTCGTATATTGCGTGTGCCTATGTGTCTTGTAGTGAACGTGAGTGTAGCAAAATAAAAAACAAAAAACCCGTTTCAGTCGAACGAGTCACGAATAGACCGGTAAAACTACCAAGCACTTATGATGATTATTTTGGAAGAAAAAATATTTGGCCGTTCTTTTTTTCGTCACCAACAAATCCGAACGGCTTTTGTCTGCGCGCAAAGTTTGTCTCGTGCACCAGAGCTGACCACGAAAAATTTCGATCACGATAAAATCGCTCACTTATCCGCCTAATATAGGTAAGCATTACACAGGGTAATTCACCGGGAACGAACACCCCATTAATAATGCAATAACCATAGTACATGGCCTATAATGGTGACTTGAACATTTGAGTAATTAACATTGGTCCATTGACGTTTATAATTTGTAAAAGTGTCCTAAGTATAATTAACACTAGATCCAATAATGTTACATAATATTATATTTCATAATTCTGTAAACCCATTTCTAAAGTACTTTTATCCTTAGAATAAAATATATTATTAACTGAGTAACAACTATCGTTCAAGTTTGGAACTATGTATACACCACTATTTTTAAAAAATTGTCCAGTAAATAATTTACACTAAAAAAGGGGGTTCTCGTTTGAAAAACATAAGTTTGAATCTCTACATTACACTCGCTTTAAAAATTAAAAAAAAAAAGATTTGGAAAAAATGGTTTACTAGTATGATATTTAAAAATTTGAAAAATCAGTGTTTCAACCAAGTACTCATTATTAACAATTACAAAAAAAAACGTGGGTGAGTATGGTCGGGGGCTCACCCTGTATAATAGGTACTAATTTCCGAGCGAGTAGTTTGTTTTTTGTTTTTTTTTTTTAAACACCGATTGTTGTGTGCGATAAACCGTCGCTTTATAAATTCCACCCCCGTCGTCGTGCAGCTCGCAGCGTGGTAGGAGGGACGGGAGGTAGCTTAGGTCTTATTTAGCACCATCGAAATCGTAGTACGATACATAACAGTATAATAATATAAAATATACACCAGCTCTGACCCCGTTGAACCGTTTGACGCCGCCATTGGTCGTATTGTGTATGTACACTTTCGGAAGACACGGAAATTGGCGTAAAGTCGTTAGTATTATGTTTACACACACACACACACACACACACACACACACACACACACACACACACACACACACACAATCGTATACAAGGATACAGCGTTGGACGTGGTTTTTCGTCCAACTGTCCATGCCGCATCGTCACGGTACACGCCCTGTATATTTTCCGCATGTATCGCGTGGATTGAATAGGTCACGCGATATACCTGCGGCGGCGGCGGGCGAAGGACTTTACGCGTCACTGCGGGTGCTCCACAATAGGTTTGGCGATGGGTTGACGGGGTGGTCGTTTGTAGGGCAGGTGGGATTGAGGGGTTGGTTGACGATGGGCACCCGTAAGGGATGGTAAAAATAAATAGACACACCTCTACTCCTCCTCATCATCATACACTCCTTCTCACCCGAGCCCGCCGAGCAGTTGCCGGGGCAAATAAGGTCAACCCCCGTCCCGCCGCCCAACCAGGGTGTACGGCCACTACGCGAAATACCACACGGGCGGTGACGGATTTTTACCATATTATATTCGTATGTATAAAATAATAGGCTCAACTGATCAAATCTTTTCAGCGTTTTTTCTCGTTCTACTCTCGACGCCAACCGATTCGACCCAACGCCAAGCCCGGATTAAGACCTTCAGGAGCCCAGGGGCCAATACACGGTTGTGGGCCCCCATCAATAAAAACAATTCTTTAAAATTATAAAAGTAGGTATACAATAAAACAAATTTAAACCTTTTTATTTAAATATGATAATAATAATAATAAATGATAATATATGATGATAATTAATGAGAATAAAAATATTAAAAACATATTTTTTTTTTAATACATATTTACAAATAAAATTAAGTATTGTTTAAATAAAAGTTTTTTTTCTAGCTTTTTGAGTAGCAAATATTTCTAGTATCTTATCGAAGCTTAAATTTTGAAGAACATCATTTACTGTTGATAAAATCATTAATGATGACAAATTATATTGTGTTTGTAAAGATCTATTTTATTTTTAATTCTGGCCAAATTCGAAAATGATTTATCAGCAGTACAATTAGCAACAGAAATGGTAAGATACATTCTTAAAGCAATATGAATGTTAGGGAAAATATTAATAACATTACATTCAGTCATCCCTTCAAATATTTTGAGTACATCACTTCCATCAAATGTTGGTTTAGTCGGTAGGTATCTGAATTCTGAGTATCCACGACCGAGACGGTCACGTCATGAACAAATTTCCCCAATTTTATTTTTAAATACAGTGATAACAAAATATATGCCTATTCCTTATACACACAAACCTGGCTATGACGCTATGTGTCCCCACTTACCATGCTATAGGTGGCAAACACGGTCGACGGGCCCCATCGCATGTTAGTTCAAACAAAAAAAAAATAAAAATAAAAATATGCTTGTAGGTACTATAAAAAGTGAAAATTATCACTCGATGTAATCTTAAGCCGAGAAGACTATGGGCCCTTTGCACACGTGGGCCCCGGGGACTTGGCCCCCCTGCCCCCCCTTAATCTGGGCTTGTCCAACGCACGTCGTAATATTATTTATATATTATTGCACTTATATCCAATTAGGGTATTTCTCGGTGGGCCACTCGACATATGATCCAGCCATGCGTGTCTGAGCGTAATTTTATTTTTATGCGATAATGAGAAAGTAGTAAGTCCAAACATAATTGAAACTAATGTAGTTGTAGCTGCAGTAGCCAAACTTTAGAAATCCTAAAACTTGGTGGACCGCTTTACCTTAACTATTCGGCGCTGATCCAATAGAATCATTAATTCTTAGTTATAACTATATAGATGTTTTAGTATTTTTAGTAAATTAATATAGATATAAATTAGTTACGTTCCAATTCCTAATATAGGTATATGTATACAGCGCGTATTTAGGTCTTAGGTATATACCATGTATAGTATATAATTGTTAGGTAAGGTTATTCGCGGATTACACTAACAACTAGGACGCAACAATTCGGTGTGATTGAAACGACTCGCATATCTTCCTTCTCCACCACCACTATAACTCCGACGTCTGATTTCGGTTTTACATCCGGTTAAGACCTATACTTGTTACTTAATGCTGGCAAACGTCGTTACGATTATTGTCAAGACCGAATTAAGTGAGGGGGGTCAGTGGCCCATGGCCCACAACGGATATCGAACAATAGTGGGCCCCTGGCGGGTAATATACGTTTCTTATTATACGCATGGACAGACGGACAGTGGATATATTATTACTATTTGGCTCCGGGCACAAAATTAACTCGATTGTTGTGTATTACCTATTGTTAATTTCGTACCTAGTTAAAATAATAATTATAAATTATACGGACCATTTGCGTTTTCATTTCTAATCAGGCCTATGCGTTTTTACGATGATATAATATTTTCAGTGTTTAGAAAGTTGTTCATAGTGAAGACTGGTTATTAGTGCATGGTTATGGTTTTGTACTGCCGTATTTTAATATTATAAAACCTACGAACATTATAACGCATATATTACAAACGCGCCACACGGGATTTCACGTCAAATTCTATTGGTAAGCTGAACTTAAAAAATAATAATATGTACCTTGTTAATATAATTTGATACGTACTTTATTGTACGCTTTTTTTTTACAGTTGCTTTTTGAGTTTTTATCACGATTTGAATTTCAATAATTCACTTATGCTTCAAAAAAAAATATTTCCCCAACTTAAATTATTACAAGACTTTTTTTTTCACCATTAACTCGTATTTCCTTTCGTAGTAACCAAAGTATATAGTCACGAGAAATGGTAAACGAAATCCAAAATCCGGATATACCGAAAAAAAAAACGAGGACTCCGATAGTTTTAATACTTATAGGGTTTCGTAACTGCGAATTATTCGAACACTTTTGATAATCAGAATTTTACCACTTATAGAATTTAATATACACGTGGGTAATTTGTATTTTGTAAACGATTTGTTAATATAATACCTATACGTATTGCTGTGCATAACATAACAACGAGATCTAATATTATTTGTGATTGTACAAAAACACCAGTGGCGTAATTTGGGCAAAGCTCTCGTTGGTTCAACTTTTTTCGTGCGGTCGTGAACTCACCCCTTCCCCCTACAACTGTCCAGCACTGACAACCAACCATACAGTTTATTGAAAATCGGAAAAAAAACAACATCTTAATTATAAGCCCCTTCGAAAATGAAAAAAACTCGATGTTATAATAATTGGATATAAAATACAGTGACAGCAATATTACGGTAAAATATGATTACATCTTACTGGGGCACTCGTTTTTGAACTCGTCGATGACTTTCCGTGACTTGATACAAAAAAATAACATTATATTAAAAGTACGATCAATAAAAGTTTCACTATGTTTCAGTACTTAAAAACCAACTTTTTCTATTTTATTTTCGTTTAAGCAAAGTATCGAAATAATGAATGTTTACCAATCAAAACCAACAATGTTCGACCGCAGAATAATTTATAAATTACTATCGTAACTGTTAGGTAGTAATGCAAATTGCAATCGAGGTATGCGAACCGCCATCCATTAGTCCCGGTAATTTTAATTTTCTTTGCATTGTTTATAGGTTTAATTTTTATATTTTATGATCCAATAAATACTGTTAAATGTTTAATTGAAATAGTAAATAGTATGATATTATGATAACCAGTAAATTATTTACGACGATATAATATACAATAATGGAATTCGAAATCAACAGGAGCCATAATACATAGAACTGCCGTGAAAAATAGGGTAAATACTATTTTCTACAACTAACCATACTAAACAGGTACGCTTTTAGAATAATACTCAACCTGAATATAACAATTGATAAGGAATTTCATATTCTTATTTCGTATTCCAGCATTATAATAATTTTCGTCCCAGTTGTATTTGACCGTTTGCGCGATTCATAGTTGTTCCATCGAACTTATACATTTGAGGGATTTACATAATATTTTTATGTTCGTACTTAAACACTTTACGTCATTACCTACTATAACAGATTATAATATAGTTACTCATATTTTTAAAAACTCATAACACACACACACACACTCACAATAAATTAATTGTATTAACACATACAGTGCGACTAGTGAGATCATACTCTGTACATTATATATCATAGGAATGATCAGTGAAATCAATATATACTATGAAACAGGCAGTCACTAAAAATCCAGATAGTCACCCATCGGGGAACTAGCGACGCCAGCCAAGGCTTGGCCTCTCAGAACACGTTAGTGACTGAAGCCAACTACCGAACCACACCTGCAGGACCCCTTATTTGTAATTAATGGGTTTCAAGATTGTATACATATTTGCTTTGGACAATCAACTTAAAATATAGGTTCTACGAAAGTAGGATTTGAAAATCAAAGTATCCGACAATATTGCCGGGCACACCCATGATACGTTGTCTTTGGTGTATAGTGATTATATTATTTATAAAGGCTAAGGAACAATTTTATTTACCGTCCAATTGTTCCAAGTCGATTAGATGAAACGCATTCGGGCATATATGATGTGTGTGTGCGAGTGTGTGTGTGTGTCAGTTTCGTTTTGAAACGTGGAAAACTAAATTAAAATGTATGAAAATATTATATATTTATATAATGCGGCTGAGGCGGTGACTTGGTGTAAAGTGAACAACAGAAACGATGGTATAAAAGATGGTGGAAAAGATTTTTCGTTTTTATTTCGTTATAAAAATGATTATGCTTGGGAAATGTCGAGCGGCGCAACATCGGTGCCAGAGATTCTCTTTTCACCCCCAATTAATTAAAAATACATTAAGAGAAGATCACCATTCACCGTATTATTATTATATAATACTCCGGAACATACTATTATAATAACAAATAATAATTATCATTATTATTATTCCATAGTGCCACTGCGTAATTATCATATGTTTTATACATATTATATAATTATACGTGGTCGCTTCACAACTACCAGCAGACAACCGCGTGGCGAGTCCAAAAACATAACGTTCCCATTCATTTGGGCGGGTAATTAAATTAGTTTAATGAATCTGAACGCAACGGTGATCGTGTGTGCGTGAGTCGATGAGAAGTGGACGAGGGAAAGCGAACGAGGGTGAAGTTTTTCAGCCCGACCCACCTGTAATCCTCTCCCTCGCGAGTAGTCGTCCCAAGCGTGTATAATATAATCGAAAACGTCAAAGTGAAATTACGCTCGACTACGGTGGTTGCCGCAAACACACACACACATGATACCTGGATGGGACTGTAAATGTTTCTATGACGCACATGATGTCTGTTTCTATTTGTGTGAGTACTTATGGATAGATAGGTACTTGCAAGTTGTTAAATGCCGTTGTTCTTCGTTAGCGTTGATTGGTTTTCGATTTATTCCGTTGTTCGCAGTACATCAACAACGACAATAACGACGACAACAACACCAATAATACAAATAGTAATACTATCGGAGTGTAGAAATCGGTACGATTCGTTAATTCTTAACATTGTTTATAAACCGTTAAATCTCGTAAACATGTTTGAAACGAATCAAAATCATTTTTCAACTTCACTTAATGACGAAAAATATGTTACAGTTAAGCGCAGTATCTTATACCCACGCTGTGGTAGAGTATTCAGGCTGTACCGCGATACCGACCAGAAAATCATTAATTATATTCACGAATTAAGTGTCTATTGATTGATTTGAGGGACAATGTTTTAATGAATGTAGTTGATATTAATGTTGTGGTTTGAAAACAAGTTACCAGCTGCACTATCTCCCCCGACCATACGTTGGTTGAAAACATTGTTTAGCCAGATTCTTCGTGTATCATATTCTTCTATCGTTATTTCTCTTGTCTTAGTTTTCTCATTTCAAAGAGAATACAGTTTTTTAAGAGTATACGTCCAAATTAAAGTTCAAATAAACGTGGAAAATATGCGTCTGGGGTATACGCATATAAAAAATCCGTGCTTTTTTGAATAATTTAAATATTGATTACACCTAGAATAATAAACAAATTAAACTTACGACGAGGGTGGAAAAACAGAAGAAAACATTTGCATAAAAATCGAAGTCATCAATATTTTTATTTTTTCATTTTCTTATAGTTGACCCATTTTATATTTTATACCATCAATAGTATTATTGTTAATATTAGTATTGTTAAACCTACTATTGTATACTTTTTTAGAGCGTATACATTTTTGTTCATTTAATTTTTGTATATTATATCTGAGGAATCTATATGTTTCTATAGAACAAGTCTAAACATATGAACAATTTAATAAGTTCACTCTCCTGATTTTAATATTTCAAAGGTTTTACGCCTACGTCGTTTTTGTTTCGCCTGTATTAATTATTTTAAAGCACATATAATGCACTTAACACTATAAGGTTACATCTTTTTATATATTGCATTTCAATTTAGTGAAGCGAAAGTTAATGAAGGGTTAATGAATCTCATTTTTTTGTTCTCCGCTACTCACATTTAAAACACTATGCATGTTTGTCCACGACTCTCGAACATACTATACAAGGGGGAACAAGAACAACGTATTACCTTTGTCTTAATAATATTGAGCTAATAAATATAAAATTTTATCACTCATTTCAGAATATTATACTGCGCGTGTACAATGTATTGAACATTTATAGTTGTGTGCATAACGAGATTCGTTTAAGGTATTCACTACATTACTTCGGTAAGTATTAACATTTTGGAAACATTATTTTTACATAATTTTTTGTCATTGCTGAACAACTGTTTTGAAGGCTGCACAGTGGTACGTTTCAAAATATTTGTCCACTACCTCATTTGTCAATCCTTCCTACACATGGGGTATCCATAGTAAAAGAAGGGAGACCAATGTGCAATTCTTATGGGATTGAACTCTCAGTCAACCAAATAATTACAGGATGCCTCCAATACACAGACGAACTCAACAGCCTCAACATACCGAACACCCTAGAGTCTAGGGCCTAGACGAAGCACTCGGACCGACGTGAACACCACCACACACATTTTAATGTTCTTAAATATAACCTAATTTAACAAAAAAAGAAAAAAAAACGTAATTAAATGGTCAATGTCGCCGATTTAAATTAAAAACCATAAACATAAATATAGGTACATTATTATAATACACGTCTAATAGTCATAAACATGAATGATGATTCTGGCATATGTACTGTAATTTAAGTACTGTCTTGAATGGAGAATGTTTTGTGTACACTACATAAATCCAATAATCCGTTTTGGATATATTTTAAAAATTTTTTTTGGAGATATAATATAAGTACAGTAAGGTGTGATAAGATACGTAGTATAATTATTCACTATTTGATTCATAAATAATATTATTATAATATTGTGTTAATTGGTGTTTATGACTTTACGTAAATGAAAATCACAATTTTATTCATTTAATATTTTCGTATTTTGTTTATCAGACTTTAAAAACGACGTAAATTAAATTAAGAATTAATCATCTATTATCTATTGTTTAGTACTATTAATTTAACAAATTACACACTTCAATACGCGATTATAATCTGTAGATGTTATCTAGGTGTTGAAACTACTCGTGTAAACCAATTATTAATTTGTATATAATAACCATAAATTCATGCAGGTATTATGTATACAGTAGGTACACTTTAATAGTTTATTTAGTAATATTTACAAAATAATGGTTTAATTTACTAATAAATGAAACTCAAGACATAAGACATTTACTACCTGTTGGCTGTGATGTAATAAGACTGTATTTATTTTTAATCCAGTTATTTAAAATCGTGATCAGCCAAAACAGTTTTCCTATTAAATTGTTTATAAATTGATAGCATTAAAACATATTATTCTGTATAATATGCATAAACATTAAATGCGAATTGACTTCAAACGAATTATGTTTTGATTAGATTATATATATCGTTGTGATTGTTGGTTTTGTATTAGATACTGTAAGTTTGAAAACTTTATAGCAAACTGTATGGAAACAAAAATAAAATAATATTGTCAACTAATAATTTTAACGATAATATTAGTAAAACTGAGAAATAAACCTTTGAGTTAATACAAATCGTTATAATATATTATGTTAATTATTAAAAACAATTTAATAAATTATCGGGTTCAGAATGTAAGTATTGTATTTAAATACGTATAGATACCAAATGTTATGTACGTATATATACAGAGTGATTCACCAAGCATTTTCAACCTCATTTTTTTCTTCTATAATGAATTTCTTCTGATTTTTTAAATTTTTAAATATACTCAAAGACTTAAGTAGGGTTCTGAGGCGATACAAACTTATTTTTTACTGTTAACTATTTAATGAATACATTTTTTGAAAATATTGATGTATACTTAATTCAAAACTCGAACGAGTAATTTCTTAGTTATTAAAATGTTGGTATTAAGGATAATATACCACAAAAATAGTTTGACAAAAATATTAAATAGATTTAAAACTAGATCTAGTATTTATTATACTTGGCCCGTTTTTACAAATTATTAATATTGATAAGATTGATAATACTAGCGACTAAATTTGTCACATCACCATATCTCCATATCTTCGGATATTAGTGTTGGTATCATAATCAGAAAATCAGATACATACATACATATTTTAACAATGTCTGAACGTGAAAGTTCTGTATTTTTAGTTTTTTTTAAATCCCGACCACGGATTTGTGGATTATCCTGCTAATATTATATAAAGCGGGAGTTACACATGTCTTTTCGACTGTACACATACGAATAATTGTGAAATCACCCCACGAAATTGTGTCTCGCTTGCCTAATGCACACAATATAAAAATAATAAAATCTTATTGTAGTATTCATGGCATGCATAATATTCGGTGTATGAGCGTTAGCGATGACGGGTCACGTGGGTGGAACCTTAAGTAGCGGTTCGGAATTTGGATGTCGGAGAAAAATATTTCATCTCTATTTAGGTTAGGTTGGGATGGAGTGTATAAGTATAATATTATAGAAACTCGAAATAAGGACGTGGGCGCCACGTTGTTCGCGGCATAATAATATAGAGCCGCGTGGTTGATTTTTGTTTGGGAAAATGGAAAATTGTTTGTGCTTGTCTCGGAAGACGGATACTGATGAGACCTCAGACAGGGTGTTACTATCCCGATGGGCGATGAACTGTAATTTTTGCTAACGAAAAGGTATTGTAATATTATGCACACACACAAAGAGTGAATCAGCAACTATACGTAATGATAACCTATCCATCGTCCGGTATCGTCGTTAAATTTAAAGGAAGAATTTTGTTTACCTAGCGTCATATATTATTATGTATTTATTTATTTATTTAAAAGATACATCATCACGGTAGCGAATGACGTCACAATATCAACCCATAACAAGTCGAGGTACAAGAAAAAAAAAGAAAAGTCTTACAAATTTCAGATTGACCTCCGCCGGGAGACGTCATCAGGCTCACGCCAATTAATAATAATATTACGTTATATATTATGAATTATATTAAAGTATAGGTAGGCCCATTCCAGACTTTCAGATAGTGAAAACGCGAAAATGATAGTCCAATTAATAAATATAATATAAAAAGATAAATTATTTTTGACACCTTTTTTTTTTTTTTTGATAGTTTATGGAATGCCAGAAAAAAGATTCAATAGAGTTAAAATGAAATAGATTAATTTGTGTATAATTAGCCAATCTCATTGGTCTTATTAAGGGAGCTATAGCATATAGTTAGCACTGTGTATAATAACATAAAAAGTTTGAGGAGACCTAGTTTGTGGCTGAAGGACATAAAGACCTAACTCAATTTATAAATTAAGCAATTCTAAACAGTCTGTATAGCCATTTACCAATGTAGACAAGAATTTTAAATGAGACATATTTCTCCGAACAACAACGATGATCATGTGTGACTATATAGTAACGCCTTATATTATATAGGTACCTATAGTGTATTATGACGTATAATATGGAACGTGATAAAAATTGATGAAAATTATTGTTTTATCCGACACGAAAGCGTAGGAGCAAGGATCCGCTGTGTTCGAAATGCATATAGTCTACATAACTCCGATAATAATAATATACTAATAATATTATTATTGTGCTTACACGTGTAAAGATAATTTTGTTAAAATAGTCGTTGATGGTATACAACATATACGACATAATGTTATATTAAGCCGCCTCACCCCGTCACTATAGTATGCATAGTACGATAATAATATGCGTTTGCAGAACGGTTGAAACGAACAATATTCCTTTTGAACGAGCGTGTTATTGTTTGATTACTGAGCGGATTATCTCAAAGTCTCGAAATTGCTCGTGTAAGACGTGTATAATATATATTTTCAATACGAGACATTTATAATGATGACATGCGTACAAACCACGTCTGGGGTGGTTTTTTGTATACGGTTTGTGCGTGTGTGGATTAACAATCGATTCGCGAGAACTTTTATTATTATTGCGATGGAAATACGTCATAATATTATTTTATTACGAGTTTTTACAAAACCGATACGTCTAATATTAATGTTATACATTTTTTTCTTTTTTTTATTAGGACAAACAAGAATATATTTGCAAGCTGTATTACAGTTTATTCAATAGGTTAATATGGGGATACAATAGTATGTAGGTACAGCACTGGACGTCATGATAGACTGGGAGGAGGGTTCAATGACCCTGCTTCATAATTCTAGGAGGATTCTTTAGTGTTGTTATATGATATGGTTTTTTTTTTTTTTGATGTTGATGTGGTCCCTGGGCCAAATTCGTTTGAGACGGCGTGGTGGGTTATCAGTTATCACGATATCATATTATTATGTTCGATTCTAATTTAATGTGTTTCTTGACACTACGGTGTTATGTTAAAGCACATTAGCTGCACATTTTGTTTGTTATTTCAAGAGACAAAATGCATTTTTGTGCGGTATACAAAGCATACTTAATGAGAATACCCTAACTTTTATTCGATATAGTTTCAAAAACGAACATAAATTCAATTAGTATTTTGGGGTCTGCAGGTTCTGCAGTCTTCTATGAATTTAACCATTGCATGTAAGAAGTAATTTTGAATAATATGGCATGATGAGGTACGTAATTTTTAATGGTGCTGCGTGTAACGAGAGATTCACCAATAACAACTTGATATTTAGAATACCTAACAGAATTTTAAAAACTAAACAACAAAAAAAAAAAAATTAGACCGTGACAACATTTTGGATACCTTAAATGGTCTGAAATTAAAATACTTTATAGGACGTATGGTTCATAATAATTTATTAAATACAGTCCTTTTATAGAGATAAATTTATGAACGATTCAAGCTGAGGTTTCCTCCCTGCAGAAGACGTCATAAAACAGCCCAGTAAACTGTTAAGCCCGAGATACGGGCACGGATTAAGGGTAATTTTTTAAACATTAATTCTCAAGTCTTGACATTTTCACCGATTGTTGACTAAGTTATATTTATAAACGTGAAATATATTTATATGACATTTATTACTATTAATTTTTTTTATTTCAGCCAAAACAATTCCAATAAATTACACAAATAAAAGCTGATATGCATACCAACTGCAGAGCTCGTATCTGGAGTTTATTATACATGTATAAATCGTATTACAGTAAAATATACTCATACAATCAAAAATATGACTTAATAAATTAAATATAACAAAGTAGATAAATATTTTAGAAACAAAATAAACGTCAGCGTTATATATGCGTACATCTATTTGCGAGAATTTAACGTTTTAATAACCACCATAATTATAACACGTTTTGAAATCTGATAATATGATTCTCACCGCATTAAAAATATATTGTATACCTAGCAAAAATTACGAGCAACAATGACTTGAGTAGTGGAGTCAAGCTGGGCGATCGAAGTGTGCCGAATTCCTATAACCCATCCATCGCTGAAGTCACTCTATTATTATGTTATCCTAAATCCATGTTTTTTATTTTTCGAAATTGATGAAAAATAATAGTAATAGTCTTACACCGTAAATTAATTTATTCACGTTTTTCATTTCATTCCATTGGCGGACAATGTGTTTTAAAATAATAATATGTCATACGAAAACTTTTAGAATGGCAGCAATAATATTATAATAATAACAACTTTTTTTATTTTATCATAACGCCTGCGGAGGAGAAATGTGGCAAACTAAAATAAATTTTATATATTATTATCGTATCGATTGTCACGATAAGGGTGCTGGAGTACAATACCATATATTTTATACCACTATATAATAATGTACATAATATATATATAAATATATAATATATTACAATTTATCGTTGATACATTAGTTCTGCAATTATTATCGAGTGGTTAAATTTCGATTATTATAATATACAATAGGCACTCGCAATAATACTGGTGTTTGTAAAGGTTTTCTTTCGAACAATTTTGCCCCCCTCCTCCTCTACCCTATACACCTATATCATCTGTTACCATACTGCACTCGTACTCACTATGGAGTACTTACTAAACATAATTTTACATTTGCGTTTACACGTGACCGAAATATACAATAATTGTGCTACCCCACCACAAAAACGTGCGGCGATTTTTTTTCAGGGAGGATTGTCATTCCACAGAATCGTACAATACGTATTGTAAAGGATTGAAACTACAAATGGCACGCTCCAATACTTCTGGGTAGAAATTCCAGATTTGTCAGATTCGACATTCTACACAGTAAGAACGCCCCTCATTATTATTAATTTTTTTTTATACCTCGTTCATAAACCATTGTGAACATGTTATTATGATTGCATTTAATATAGTTTAAAAGATTATAATTTATTGTTATGAAAAAATAACTATTATATTATTATTATAACAAAATACGTCTCTTTATACCATTATTTTTGATTTGTTTACTGTCAGACATATAGTACTGTGTTAAAATTTAAACAAATATGTATCTGTAATACAAAAAATGTAAAATTGCGATTGTCTTTAAGAAACATGTACTTCGTTTGATTTTGATTTATTTTTAATTATGTTATAATGTAAAAAAGAGTTTAGAAGAAAATATTATCTTCTACAAATATTTTACAACTACAGTTAAACATAGACTAATTCATATTATTATGCTGCAGTTATGAAAGTGTATAATTATTAACCAAAACGGTATTATGTATTATAAACAACAAGTTTATTCTTGTTCTAGTTTGTTTTATCAAATTTATCATTGTTAATAATTATATAATATTTAAATATAAAAATAATAGAACGAAGGTTTAATAAATATTGAAAATAGTGTATTGTATAACGTATAATAAAAACAACCAATGAGAACGTAGACTCTGCTTTCTAACGTTCGAGAATCCAGACATTGCTATCTTTTATTTCTAACGATAAGAAATGTATTATATTGTATCACCAAGTTTGGACGACCAAGTCAGCGAAACTTTAAATTAATAAAAATAAAAAAAAAAAAAAGGATCTAGACGATATGACTCTTGTATAAGTTACATAAGACAAATATAGTTATATAATAATATAAATGTACAAGAACTGCACTAAACAGTACATTTTACCCTTAAGATAAATCTATACTTATTCTCGTCGGCCCGGTTAGAAATATCAGATGGTCAAGCACGTTCATAAAAGTCGAAAGAACGAAACCTAACTTATTATGCATGATGAAAATTATCATTTTTTTTTTTATCAAATCGTCAGTCTATAATGTCATTAAACTAGAATATAACATCGTATAAAATGCACGAGAATTTTTAGTTTCTCGTACGTGTTGATGGCGTGTTTCCCCCATCCCCCCCCCCCTCGAAATGTCGAACATTATCGATGCATATCATTATTGTTATTAATGTAATACTATCTCAACTGTGAATTAAATTATACACACATAATAATCTGTTTTCCCGCTACCCATTTACTCTTCGATCTATAACATAATATAATAATATAATATCGATAATCTATAATAAACCTTCAGCCGCCTATAAACAGTGTATAACATTTCGCTGATATAATTAATAATCCATTACACGCGCTTTTCCCGTCGTCCGTCGTGCCCCGCTAACGACCTTTGTTTTTCGGCCGATTCGCCTAAACGGCATCGCGTTTGTTCCACCTAAACCTATGTACTTGGTATAGAACTTTTGAACCATTCCGTCGATTGACCTTCATTCGAATCGAGCCATTTCGAATAAAACATAATAATAATATATCGTATTAATAAAACGACTGTTGAGGAGACAGTGCAATTACGACGGCCAAAATATTTATACAATATTTCGTATGAGAAGTCTTACGCGACGAAACGAAACCGAGACGGTCTTTTTATACTAGTATTATAGGTTATATGAGGTTATACGTTGTATCGCAGTCATAAATTATTCAGAGTATTTCGAATATCTCATATATAGTATTTGAGTACTTAATAGTTTTCTAGCGTTTAAAATACTATTTTACTATCATACGATATTATATATATTATGTACTTGTTTAAATATTAAAAAAGAATTCTAAAGCACATTGACGGATAAATAGAAATAACGCGAGTCCTTCTTATGTAGATTTGATGAAAATATTATCGAGTGGTTAAAATTTTTTTGTTTTTTGGTCAAACGTCAGCTATAGAGGCTGTTTTAATGATACCAAGTGAAAGTTGAATCCGTTTAAGTTTGAATGTAATATTTATCTAAAAATTACAATAATTTAATATTCAGTCATAATTCGTACTAAATTTAAAATTACAATCGTTTTATTTTTGTTTTTAATTTTTCTCTATGTGTATGTACTGCCTTTTCACTGACTACATCTCGCGGAGGGTGATGATAGGTACTCTTCGTATATAAAATTATTTATTTCATAAATTCGAAACAAACATTAACAAATTATGTTATTCCATTGCCGTACCTACCTATACCGATACAAAATATAAACGCCCAACAATAATATGTAGGTAGGTAGGTACTTTTCCACAGTTGATGTTGTAACGGTCGTAATATGCGTTTTTTTCATTAGACTTATGAAAAAAAAACCATATCGAACAAAGTCTGCGGCCGATTGTCGGGCGTCGATATAAAAAACTATTTTTTTTTGGCCTCGTGGGAAAAAAAATCTGTCCCGGGCCCCGCCGGTTTTTCCGCCAGCTCTTAACGCTTTATGTAATATTATACCCACTGCGTGCCATGTGCGTGTGGTTTTCGCGTACAACCCCCCCCTCCCCCCGCGTACCACACATACCAGGGTATATCGCTGAGAACGAAAACGCGTAGGTATTATAGGTTTGTGCGCATCATAATAATATATCGTACGATATGCACAAGATATGACGCATTGTGCCGATATCGCTGGGATATATTATTATATATACAATTTATAACAAACGTTTAGCGTGTCAAATGTTTCGTCGCGTCGAGAGATAAATTGTATGCTCGCACTATATATATATATATATATATATATACATACCGTTATGTGGCGCGAGCAGTATAATACGTACAAGCGTACACACATAATAATATGATATAATATATTATTATTATTATTATATAAAATAACATTCGTAGCGATACGGATTTTTTTTTCCCTCATATTATAACATGATTAATGACGCGAATTATATTATATACTTCGGGTTAGCTGCTGCTGCTGCTGCTGCACACGACGCGTCTCACGTGGTTTTGACGAAATCGATAACGATAACAGTAATGATAACGATAATAGATAACAACAATAACGGACGGATTAATATCTAACCTAACCGCCCGATTATCCGGAGTACGCGTGTACTACCTATAAAAATATAATAATATTTTAATATTGCATTGCGTTTTGTATAATTGCGTGTGAAATCTGAATACACATCGAGCCAGCCGTCGTGGACAGACATAATAATATTATAACATTATTGTACTCGCGTGTCTACAACGGGGTGAGCGAGTGGTGACAAAATATTATTATTATTATTACGAAAATGTAATATTTATGAATACAATATATATATATTGCGACCCGCTCAAAATTAGCTGCGAATCGTCGTCATACGGTCGGTTTTCATCAGACCGCTGCAACGATGAATTTATATTTCGCATTATCAAAAAAACAGTTTTCCTACAATACGTCCGAGATAATAATATTATTATATTAATCATAAAACGACGACTATAATAATATTGTTATATTGTATTGCCCGCAACAATGTAATCTGCAGTCGACACCCTCGACGTGTGTGAATATGTTCGCATATTTTACCATTTTGAATTATTTAGGGTCGAAACATTATTTCCAGCAAATTATCGCCTAATGTGTTGTATCATTTACAGCCAGTAATATTTATTTCGACATATTTTGCGCTTCTCGCACTGGCGATGATTCATAACAATCAGCAGAGCTGTGAATGCAATATATTCGAATGTTTCTGATTATTATTTCGAGTAAAAAATGGGAGTTGAATACATTTTTTTGCATCACAACTATTACAAAGCATAATAATAATGTATGCTTTTGATATTTTTCGTACATTCCATATGTTGAGCATTATATTCAATAATATTTTTCTCAGATTTTTTTTTTTTATGATAATTGTTAAATCTGTTTGGAAATATTATAATATGACTATAGAAATCGTGTTTTTTTTTCAATGTATTTCCCAACAAATTCTACACAGCTGAGATTATAAACACCTAACAAAACAACCTGCAGCCCGTGATTCTGTAACACGTGGTTGATGAGTGATAAATACGATCCACCGACATCGTACTCGAGCAGACATATGACATTTGTATAATACTTTAGCACCTGCCCTGTCTCGAGTAGCTGCAGGGCAGTAAGGCGGTTTGCCGTTAGTATCTTATATCAGACTTCGGGAAACAGCTATAATGTATACCGCATCATTAAACTCGTTATTATATGACGCAGGGTGCAATTTTACCACCCCTCGTTTTATTTCAGCTGTCGATGAAAAGTGCATCCTCTGCATAGAGCTATGCAAAAATACTAAATAATGTTCGCTGACGATTGATATGAAGCTATGATACACGAACCAACAGTCTATGGTCTTGATGGCGCGAGATTGCAGACAGTCCCACGTCGGTTATGTTGGTCGGGGAGAAGGACTAAGTCTAAAACTTAACGGTACCGAAATTCATTGTAACGACTTTCACGCGTACCTATTTACGACGTTGTTCTACTCAATTCACATCGATCGCCAAAATATTGAAGAGAATTCTCACGTTTTCTCCTTCACCCACCGCATTACTGCCTACACAAACCTTTTAGTCGGCTGCTCGGTCTGAGTGGCAGTGTGCCGTCAAGCGGCTATACTATAACGTCATAACGTCCCCAAACAAACTTTTTATATCTGACCATGTGGATTCACCTACTCTACTAGCAGATATCAAATTTAAGGGGAGGGGTCGCCTCCTCGTCACGTGACGAAATTTGGCATACGAGGACCTCCGGTTTTTGATTACGGAACATTTAAAAAAAAAAAAACGGTACCTACAGAATGCAATTTAAGAAAATATTTACTCGTATTTTTACTTATCGTTTTGAGTATCAAAAACCATTATGCGTTTGAATAAATAAATGTATTTGATCTTATTATTATAATCCAGGTAGGCGCTCTGTTCGGCGAGGGAACACGTCGCGGAACGACGAAAATGGGTTCTTCTGCACACCCCTACACGGCATCCTGTCATAGGTAAACCGCAGCGTGGCGGGGGGGGGTGTACATAATCGGCGTGTTCTCTCGCTGAACAGAGTATACAATTATTGTCATTACCTTAACTACGAATATAGCAATAATAATTATATCGTCATAATATTGTCGTTACCTTGAACACCTCCCAGGTGGCGCTGAACGGCAACACGGCCACGCCGACCATGAGATCGGACACGGCCAGCGAAACGATGAACGTGTTGGTGGGCGACCGGAGCTTGGAGCTGTTGAACACGGCGGCCACGACGAGCGTGTTGCCGACGGTCACGATGAGCGCGATGAAAGACAGTCCGGCCAGCGTGCCCAACACCTGCGCGTCTCTCCACACCAGCGAGTCGCGCAGCGTCTGGCACTCGGTCCGGTTCATCGGGCCCGGCCACCGGCGGCGGGTGTTCGGCGGTCTTCGGTAAGCGCGGGCGGGCAGTGGTGGTCGCCGCGACGCGGTCAGCGGGCCAGCGCGACGTACCGTCGGTCGCGTCGCAGTCGTGGACGAGCGGCCGTCGCGACGGCCGCCGCCCCCGCCGCCGCCGCCTCGGTGTTGTCGGTGTTGTTTTGGTTGTTGTTGCCGCTGTTGCTGTGGTGGTCAGCGACCTTACCGGTTGAGCGGCCGCACACTACCACGTGTCCGCGGCCGCCGACGGAACCGCCGCCGCGGTCACAGCCGACCACGTTGTCGTTCCCGTCATAGTTGCGGTGTGGTCGCAGTGTCCGCCGCGGTATTCTCCGTCGTCGTCACCGAAGCGACGACAGTCATCGCCACTGACTCAACGTCATACCGTCAGAGCTTTATATTCTACGAACGAGAGTCGTTATTGCTTTGATGGTAAACGTCTGTCCGTCAACAGCACCGGAAGTCCGGCATGGCGCCGATGACGGTATACGTTCGATAGTTTTGTTCGGCTGCCAGACGCACCTGAAACACGTTTCATGAGAACTCGTTACATCGGTCTGAGGACGGTAATATCAAAATATAATATTATTGTAACATATTAAAATATTGTGACATAGTAAAAATATGAACGTGTGACGCGAATTCCGTTAAACCGCGAACCCCTCCAACAGTCGTAGGGGCGATTTTGGGGCGGGGGGCGTGGAGAGACTAAGCCTCCCCCTCCAAAAATATATATCGCAATCGGAATGTCAAATCGTCCATCATAGTCATCATCTGGCCATACTATATAGTAAACGCGGAAACTATAATGATGAACTTTAGTTTTTGACAACAGTTATTTATTAATGATGATGTGTTTTCCGATAGTAGATATCGAAAACTCGCAAAGTACATAGTCTACTAGGTTTGATATTATTATTAAAACTAGTAAAAACAATTTTATTTTAAACAGTGAAATTATTAAATTGATAACATTACGTTATAAGATTCATTATAGGTAACAACATTTCGATATTCTGTGCAGAATTCGGTCGACAGTAGCTAATGATTTTAAGAACTGGATTTTGGTTTTTATAACTGCCCCAGTCACGATGTTTTATACATCTTGAAGTGTAACATGCAATATATCTATATAGACGATAACCCAAAAAGGGTTCAGTGGGAGCCCCTCCCATGTCTGTTTAATATAATATATATGCCCCTCTCCAAATCGAAAACCTAAATTGCGTCTACTATGGTCGGGTTGGACCTGGATCAATATTGTTTGCTATTGAAAATGTGTTGAATGATTTTCTTTTCAACTTCACAATCTCAAGTAGAATAACCTACTTCTACATGTTTTTATAAATTTTTTTAAATTCATTTTTAGAAATCCGCTGATGTTGTTTGGTGTTGACTAAACTAAATGCTAATAGTTACAAAAAAAAATCTATCAAATCAATATTAAATTAAATATAGGATGTTACTTTTTTTTATTATAAATGTTCAGTGAATCGAGACATATTACACTTTTGGTGCATAGGAAGTCATCTGATGTTTCAGACCTGAAAGCGTATATGTTTGTCGATTGAGGAAAACGTGTCTGGTAAGTTCTTAGGAAAAATAATTTTTCAATTTTCTCAGTAATTTTACCGAGCGTGAAAAAGTCTACGGATAAGTTTCACAAGATACGAAGACATTCGGAGAACGCGGTTTTAATCGACCTCCACTCAGATTTGTTTTTGAAATGCAATGATTCATCATCGTTTTCGAATTTAATATCAAAGCTCCAATGTATCACACCCAGCCCTACCCGGTTTATTCCGTTTGAAGTTTTGTTGAATTATTGTAAATTTTATTTGATTATTATGTATATTTTTTTTTTTTCTGAACAATAATTTTATTTGATAAAGTTTTTTTTTAATTTAAACGGTACCCGTACAAAGTTTTAAAACGTTTAAAACTAATAAAGTATAATAATATCGACATTTTACTGGTTTAATCGCTTCTTTCTCGTGACCCTTGCAGCTGAAACCCTGGTCTTAATCAGCTAATTTAGGTCGTGACCCACATACTACGGGGACGGCGGCGGCTCGAAGTAATTTTATCACAACGATCGAATCGTCGTTATTTTAACATGATAAATCGTTTGCGTCGGTTACGGTCCCTTTGAATTCAAACGTGTAATTAAATAAATTATTTTCCGCAAACTCTGTTTTTTAAATTGTTTAATTACGTTTGCATTTTTTTGTTTGTACCCTCTTAAACGTTATTTTATAATAATAATAATAATAATAATATATAAGGTCAACGGCAGCTGAGAACGTGACATGTATTTAGAATGTTTCTACGGTGCGTGATTTTTCCATACAAAGTGGATCGTAATAATTTGATTTTATAAGCGCGAGTGTATGGGACCTACAACAGCTATACCCTACACTATTATAGGACGCACTTAAAATGACTATTTGGGAAACATAAACGCTAAAACACATTTAACGACCCCATTCAACTCCCACCTGATATATACACGCGGCAATTGCAATTCTCGGTCCAAGATGGAAAGTCGTATGAAAAAGCACCGATGTTCAAAGGTTACATAATAGACCAGCTCATTACTTTGTAAATTATTTTACCGAGGAATAAAGAACGATTGTTTTTGGTTGTAATAATATGATTTCGGAACAGTTTTTTACAATATTTTATATACGAAGAAATATAATAATACATATTATGGTCGTCGTCATTATGACATAGTGGTATAATATACACAGTATCACATACAGAGTGTATCACAAACCATGCTCGACCTCAGTTCGACAATGACGAATTTATTCGGATATTGTGATTTTTCTAAAATAGGTTACGTCAGTATTGTACTTAAGGGTCATCAAGTTTACAATTACTTAGATGTTTCATATCATTGAAGAAAACGTATTATGTGGTGAGACTTACTTTTTTTACAGTATTTATAATAATTATCCTTATTTACTGTAAATTATCAAAAATAACTACTATATATCAAAATTCAAACGAGTAACTTCCAGTTCATACAAATGTATCGACTTACTAAAGCTGTTTTATAAAAGTATAAAATATAAGTTATATTATGTACTTAGATGATTTTTATATTTATTACTTAAATGTACGAAATATAGTCACAAACCCTTTATATTCAAAAACCCACTATCACGGGAATATTATCTTTAGTTGGTAACAAAACGTTAAATAACTTTAACATCACTCGTTCGAATTTCGATTAGGGATACACAATCGACATTTTCAAACAAATCGTCTGCTATTATCACTTTGTGGGAAAAAAAGAGGATGATACTCGTTAGGGAACAAAAAAGTAGGTACACCGCCTCACAGGATCCTTGCTTATTTAAACAGTATGTTAAAAGCAATGTATATTTGAAAATACCGTGGTCCTTGAGTTGTTTAAAAATTAAATTGAAATCGGCGCGGTGAATCGCCGTCCTGTATACCGCGTATACGGTATGGTGTAGGTTAGGTTATTTGCCATTTCGCCGGGGATAATTGCAGGCGGAACGCGTATAATATGGCATACGCATATAATTCCGAAGGACGTTTTAAACTTTTCAAATTAAATAATATAACGTTGGAAATTCGAAAGAAATGACGTTCAGAGAGACGTCTTTCGGAATATTATACTTCGCCCGCAACTATACGCGATGTCCCCACTCGGATAGGAGTCATGAGAACATAATATATATAAATATATACGTCGTGTACATATTATATTATTTACTGCGTTCGGAAAGTGACATTATATTGTTATATGTGCTGTGCCGGAACTGCGTATACCGTATATATATATATAATATACTTATATAGATTATTATATACATAATATACGACTTTGAAAAACACATATATTATATCATGAATAAATTATATGATGTGAGCATGTGTATATTATCGGTGTACACACGCCGCAGTTATATAATATTATGAGTTCTTAGTTTTAGAGCATTATATTGCCATCACGATTAAATGACGTTCGTTAACTACTATACAATATTATTACAGTTCACTGCAGTGCTAACGATGTCGATAATTCATTAAACAGACGCAAAACCGGTAAACTCCTCACTACCGACTTATTAATTATATGGTTTCATGGTTATCGATTGGGGTTTTTCGATATAAATACGTCTGGGAGCGGAACAAATTGTGTGAAAAAAAAAAAATTCAACGTTTTTTGGTGCATTTCTCGTGGTGTTAGAGACTTGACGCGTTTGAACCATATAGCTCCTTGCAATGGTCTCGTTCAAAGTTTGAATTTATTTAAAACAATAAAACCCAAGTTAGGGACGTGGCATCAGTACTCTCGTGCTTTATTGCCTGCCACGTGTTTTTGAAACGCAACAAGACAACTAAATCGATTTTTTCCAAAAATCGGTGTTCCGTAAACATCACAGGTTTTCCATATTTCGCGATTTTTTCTTTTTAGTTTTTCCCAGTCTTTAAGAAAAATACGCGAAATTTCTTACTTTCGTACAAAAACGGTCACCCAAAGTGAATGCTATTTTCTTCTGGAAAAATGTGCGGCTCATTCAAAACAGAAACACGTGATAATCATTGCGAAACCGACGATCCACTGATCTGCTCGGAATCTATAATCGCGTGATTCGGCAGCGGCAGGTACAACTCACGTAACCGGACGGTTGTATACATGAGCGGGAATCGTGATCGGGTCTGTGAAAAAAAAAACTCAGAAAAAGGTCGGCCTTGCACCCGCAGTGCATTACGCGTGACAATATCGCGAAGAACAATAACGGAACGCACATAACAGCATAAAAAAGGAAAGGCAGTGGCGGGCGGTGGCGCCGTTCGGAGCAGTTTGGCGCACAGAAGATCGTATAATATGTGTGCCCGTGTGCGCACACTATATGCAGCACGTACATCGCACGACCGTTGCGCATGCGCGTGCGTGCGTGGGCGATATCGTTATTATACGCGCGCCGAGCACAAAGGGAGAGCTTTCGAAACCGTAAAACTATTATATTAACGCGCAGGAAAACCGAAATCTGTTATGACGTGCCGAAACAATACATTTAAGTACCGCGCGTTGCCGCCGCCGAGTACTTATTCCACTATTGTTTGCCCCTCGAAAATATCACGGTCCGTGGAGCGGCGGCGGCGACGAGGGGGGGGGGCTGGAAGAATCGGGGAGGGATTTGTCGGCGGCGGCGTGTGTTTGCCCACTATAGGCGCCGCGTACGCCTTTATAACACACACACACACACATATAAATATGTTTGTTGTGTTTTAATGCCTTGGCAGCTGTCTATGAAACCGTGGACTACGACACCTTTGGCGGGATTGTCCGCTGGGTGCTAAGTGGGTTGGTGGGTGTGTGGGTGGGTACGCTACGCGGACGCAGACTCGGTGGCGTTTTCGAGACTTGAAATTCGTATGTATTTTTAACGCGCGGTCCGCCGCGGTATATACCTAAACGTATGTTATATTATATACCTCGGTACCGTGGTCGCGAAACATATATATTATACCGTTTCCACGCAATAAACTCCTTTAGAATAACACGAAGTTATATAATTGTTAATATCTCTATAGGTTTTTATTTTATGTGTATTTGTATAAGACTTTTCCTGACCGACGAACGCGATATTCTGTTACATCGTTCTCCCTAAACGTAATAATAATATTGTATACATAATACATATTATATATTTATATACCAACAAATGCTCATACCTGTTTAGTCCCACAGTTGTTGCATTTGTTTATACCACATGACAATATACTTTTGCCTTTTGGTTATGCGTGCTTAATATTATCTATTTTTTTTTTAATTAAATAATATAATTATTACAGGTATGGGTTATTATACTCGTCAAAATTAAAACTAAGTCAACACGGCGTCTCAGATAGGCAGTTTGGCTACATAGATGTCGACGTTCCACCTACTTAATATTATAATGAAGATAATAAATAATACAATTAATATAACAACTTTCAAATGGCCTACAAATCCAAACACAAAATACAAAACAGTCTTAAACATACAAAGAATAGTCCACACTAGACTCACTCACGGCTTCTTAATGCCCAAAGAACACACGCATGCAACACATACAAAACATGCATAACAATCAAACACATATTAACTGAATATTATATAAAATACTAAGACCTCAAAAAAGAAAATTATTTATCCGAGCAATTATCCCGGCGCGCGTAGAAGCAAAAACCAATTTTTTTTTTTTAAAAAAAACATTATTATACAACTTAATTTAATTTAGCATAATACCAAAAAATACTGTTTAAAATTTAAAATATGTAATTATATTAAATTATATTTTACGCTAATAACCATTACCGTTGAAGCGTTTTGTTCAATAAAAACACCATTCCAGATGTCTGATAGGTGTACCTACACCGGGAAAATAGAATGACTCGTAATGTTAAGGTAATATAATTATTACTGTTATTGTCGTTGTTATTATTGTACATAGGTACGTAGCAGTGGTGGTTATTACTTATTATTCAGTTGTTTTTCATTTTTACACGGTACAAGATATTTACACAAAACATTTACCAAGCTACAGCTACAATAACTATTTACTTAACAACGGATCCGAGGTGTGATTGTGTGCCTGATAAATTAAACGCTTTGCTGGTGGATAAAATCGTGAAAATAATACCTTGTCTTCGAAACGTTGGTGGATTTGTCTCAAACTTGTTATAAACAATACTACACGATTATCGATCTCTGATAGGAGTCGTGACTCCTGCACCGACCTACATTTTCAACTAACGTATTACGAAAATTTATTTACAAGTAAATGGCTCATACTTTGAATATAAAAATGTCGTGAAGGACAGTCATTTTTGTAATCAAACCCGCAGAAATCACTGATAGTATTATATAATTAAATACTTTACTACTTATTCAAGAAGTAATTTTTTAAGTCACTATAGCGAACAATTTTTACTCGACCACGCAAGTCGAAAGTTGAATTTTTAACTAAGATCGCCAAGCTAAGGTCAATTTTGTAGCAGTTTATTTTAGCATAAATGATATCTCTAGTTTAAAGACTTAGAGCTATGTACCTATAAAATGATATCTCAAATTTTAGAGCCTTTTTTTATATTTAGCGTTTTTTTTTCTTTATACGGTGTATGGCGGAGTGTTTTTGTCGGGATATCACTCAATTTATGTTGATAGGTACCTTATTATTTTGGGAGCATAATATTGGTTTTACATTGGTTTCTTTTTTAAAAAAATAATTTTATATGCTTATAAATGGCTGCCATTGGTTGCAGATTATAATAGTAGTAGTAGAATTTTTTTTTTTTAATATATATATTGGTTGCCATAGGTGTCGGATAGTGCATTGTAATGCGGGTCGTGGGGAATATTATCTAATCAAATGTTGAAAACATGCTACAATGATTTCTAGTTAAATTGTGCCTATGCCCTATAACTCTATTGATATTGTTCAAAATGATTTAAAACCATACCATGCAATTCTGCGTAAGATTACCAATTAGATTTTTGTATTTTAAAATTCAATTATTTAACTACAAATTTGATTTTCTTTCTCAAGACAATTTTTTCTTGAATCGTATTGTTTGCTGTAATTATAGTCCAGGAGTGCAACGTGTGTTCAGCCCATGTGGGTATTTTAAAGCACTCTTTTTCTTTTATACTTAGTGCGACTCTGCCGAGTCGATGGATATTATTTTATTAATTTACGAATGCATTTTTTTTATTGACTATTTAACTAACCGTTGAATGTAGTTATATCGTTGACGGACGGAAAACGTAATAATGTTATTCCGCCTATAGTGGCCACTGGCCATACTTCATTATATATTATACACATTTATATAAATATTATAAAATTATGTACACTCATAAATAATATTATTATATCATGTACCGATGGGTCTAGACGTGCGTGGACTAAAGTGCGGTGCTCTCCACTACTGTATAATATTATGTTTTGTGTGTCGTACGAGGCGGAAAACGAGCCGACCCACGATATTCGTTATATATAATATGTATGTGTGTTTAAATTTAAACTAGCACGCACATCCTTCGCTCATAATTTATTCACTTCCACCAGCCGACTACGCAAAAGGTAATTTTCTTTTACACTCGTGGTAGATATAGTGTGTACTTATTTTGTTTACTTGAAATTTATATTTTTTTCGATTTACAATTTGAAGAGGATACAAAAACCTATTCGATAAAACGAGTGCACCGAGTACCTTCTAGATACACATGCAGGGCATAAGTATTTCAAATTATTTATATGTAACGCGGTACCGCTCCACCAATTCAGCGTTAAAAAAAATAAAATGTTATTCTGTTGACTCGAATGGTCGTTATTATGCTGCTATTGCACGCAAGATCATCGTGACGATGATATTATGTGTTTGAAAATGTATATTTTTAACCGTTTCACTTATAAATATTGGTCGATTACCGTCCAACGTGTGTCCTACGCGAGTGATGTATACTGTATAGTAATATATTATTCGAGATATTTTCATTGCCTATACGCTGGATATTAGTGACGACTCTTTTTAAAAATATATAATATACTCTCACGACAACATACTCGCGATATGATAACATATACTTACATAAAAGTAACTAGATAAAAAACTGTATAAGACGTATACGTTTGTGTGTATTCTTATTGTCTGACAAACACTTGGGTGTTGAAGGACCTAGCGTGCTTAAAATCGTCACGTACACTCTAAATTATTGTTTATTAATATTATTAGTTATTGTTGTTGTGGGTCGAATGGTTTGCGTTTAACCACGCTGAAGCCCCGGGATAATGACGACCATATTACAGCAAAACGGACGTTTTCCGTCGAATTTCCGCTCGCCGGCGTACACACACACACACACACACACACGCACACAATTTAATATAATATAATATGTACATTGTACAGTGTTGACCCAATTATACTTGCCAAAACGGCAACACCATATTCGTAGACCATAGCGTACGTGTGTGTGTGTGAAGCTGGTAGCGATAGCGTGCGCGCATTTAAAACAGCAGCGGCGGTGGTTGTGGAATGGTGTTCGAACGAAAGCCGCCGCTAAAACTGGAGGAGGGAAAATCGCACGGCGGTGGCCCATAATAAATCTTCCCTTGGCGCAAACCTCCCTGGCCACGTTTCCATATATTATAAATATATATATATATATATATATACACAGCAGTCGTATTGGTTTAACAGCTCGGTGTCGGTAACAGAGAGCAGCGTAAGCCCACCTCTCTCTCTCCCTATCTATATCTCCCTCAAACCTCAGTCCCTCCATCGCCATCATCTCGATGTCTTTCAGCCCCAAAAACATTTCGAATTTCCATGCAACGACGTGTTTGGCACTACGTGGGTTTTTCACGTATATGTATATATATGTACACGTATGTATACAATAAAAGAATCGCACAAACATTCGCTCGAAGGTAATAGTTCGTACGTAATAATTATATTTTTGGCCTCCTGGTAACCAATTTGAATCATTTTACCCACAATATATTATGTCTTCTTGCCAATACAGACTCTTTGTTTTTGATATTCTGTACAACATTTTACTGAAACGATAAAATTCGTACGGAATTATATAATATTTTTTGTTCATATAATATACGATTAATCATGTACCCAGATAAAATATGCTATAGTCCTTATAGATCTGAAAATGACGGTGGACAGAGCGACCAGGTATTGAACACGATTCGATCGAAAAAACATATAATATATTTTCGCTATATTCAGCTCGTAAAGGTACTATTATACCTGTTTTCTAGAGCTGGTGTGACAATGAGCAGGAACTGTATATTATATTACAATATACTTTTAAATTCATTTTTTTCAGTCATAATTTTTTTTTTTTTATGTATATTTATTAATCTTACGAGAATCGGTCACACCGAATATTTTAAACAAATCTAATGGTAGGAATACTCTAAGTGTATGTTTGTGTGCGGAGACATTTATATTACTGAATGCTATCATAACACATTGACTTAATGGTTGTTCATGGTAATATAATAGTATGGTTCTATCGCACGAGCTCCAGTGTTTATTTTCTAAGTTTTTGGTTTGCGTTTAACACTAATTTTTATATAATTTACATGGTCAGGTAAGTTATTATAAGTAAACCTATCGTGGGCTATCACTTGATCCTTCGAGGCATGCGTTTTCGGAAGAGTACAACTTTACTGTCGTATAGACGACCCATTGAATCGCACTGTATACTTTTTCATCCATCGCTCTTACTGTTATGATATTATGCGCTACTCTCGTTTCGAAAGAGACTCGGTATTTTCATTCATTTTCATTATTATTGCATAATGTGTTTGAAACAATGACGCACATATGCGGTGTCTGCAGAGTTATGCGCGTTAACTACAGAATACATAACATTGTAACATATATATTTACGACGGTTGCAGAAGATAAAACAATCGTTACGCGTATCTATGTGAATTATTATACTGTATGTTCAAGCTCGGTGAACTTAATGCATGTATAATGTATATATATTTAAAATAATAATGTTATGCCAAACAGCAGTGTATATAAAGCTACAAAATGTGCACGAGATGATTTATAAAAGTCATTTGAAAAAAAAAACCTGTCTAAACGAGAATTTCTAATGCGATAGAGATTAAATATTCCCGATGGATTTTGATATTTGAATGAGAGATGGTACAATAAATGGCACTGTAAATAGTAAATACGATATAATATATTTTGCTCGTTCGTAATGTTTTAAACCTTTAAATCGTAAACGCACTCGACATTAAAAAAGTTATTCTTTTGTCTATAGAAGAATTTTACACTCAGCATGAAAATGTAATCACGAAGGAACTAATAATAATATAACAATTGTGTGAGCGTACATGGGACGTATTAAGTGTCAACAAATTAGCATGTTAATTTGTATTATTTGAACATATAAAAATATCAGTTTGCATAGCTAGGCGTATAAAGTTATTAAAACACCTTGTTAACAACACAGCCATAATAATATTATTATTGATTCCTAACCACTGTCGGTTCAGTAAAACGTTTATTATACGCCCTATATTATTATTGTTACTATAATTTTCTAAATATATTTATTTATGAATCCATCACCGTTGAGGTTCAATGTTGAAATGAGATATTATTAAAAGCTTATTTGTTCACGAGACGATTGTTACTCGTATTGTATTATTTATTCATTCGTGATCAACACGCACACGGTGGGTTTCTGTTAACAGCGTAAAAATAATTATTACGAAAAATATAAACAAACGTTAGTGGTTTGTGTTTATAATAAAATTATAATATCTATAATACGCTGGAAATGTCCAATGTCCAGTCAGATTCTACGTAGGTATAATATCATTGCCTATTTCGATAACAATATATTATCGTTCCAATCATAAACGATGTAGTAGGAGTCGCGCGCTCTTCGGAATAATAATAATTGATATGAGACGACGACGACGACGACCTGTTGTTGCGGCTGCAGCGCTGCTATACGAACGCGGAACACCGTTATATTTACGACGAATTCGGTTGTCGTATTGCCGTGAGGTTTTTCTCCGGATACCCCGGGAAATCAGTAGGTCTCGGCCGTTCTGCAGGTCTACCGAGTTCCGGTGGTGGGGGGGGGGGGGGGGTGCAGAGGCTGTGAGGGTGTAGTCGAGGGGGGGGGGGGTGCAAAAGCGATTTACAGTCGACAGCTGCAGCCGGTACACCGTCAAACCGCCCTCGCCGTGTCGGCGCAGGCAATAATTGGACCGTAAGTCACACGGTTAATACACTATAGTAAACAATGGCATTTACGCGCGTGTGTTGTCGGCCGTTTGCCGTACACTAATAATGGACTCGGCCCCGTAAAGTGTGTAAAAAGGTCTCCCGTCGCAGTGTGCACGTCCGGCCGGTCGATCGATCGATTTCATCCCCTCGGCGCTCGTTGTACGATTCTTACGCGCCCGGCCCCCGGCGTACACGTCCCGGAAACATACTTAGGCACCTATAGATAATATGGGTAAAGATGTATACGGCGTACTGTTGTACGTGTGTACCACGCAGTCGTCGTCCGGGACGTGCAGGTCCGATATGAAAAATACGTATATATAATATAGGTACACAGACACATTGTATACTTTGCAATTATATGCCGTCCACGGTAGGTATACATGTCATATTATTATATGCATATAGGTATCGCTGGTTATCATGTCGATACGAAGAGAAAAGGAGGACGTCCGCCGGTGCCAATTTTTTTTTTACTTTAATTCGTGAGGATGATATTACTATCAAAAGTAACCACCACGGTGTTGCATAAAACGGGTTGCCGATACTCACAGGCGCGTATAGTATACTGTAACGATCATATTATTATTAAACTGAACTATATTCACATTTTAGCGCCACTATGTTTGTATACTAAAAGCGGATTCAGTGGCTTTCCATTCAGTTTCAGGCACAACTTCAAAAACCATCGATGTGCGAACACGGTTCACCGGGCTTACCTAAGCACACCAAGGACGCACGTCAGCGTTAAAGTCGTTGAGTCGAACATTTTTCGCCGTTATTATGACTATGAAAATAAAACTCAAAATTGATTTTATCCTTGTACCTATCATTACATGATTAATGTTTATAATATTAAAAATCTATCAACAACCGTTTAATTTATAAGTAATAACGTGCCTAGTCTAACGCCCATTGATCCACGCGAGATATTAAAAATAAATTATAAAACGATTAAAACTACAGTAATGGGTATTTTTTTTATTTTCAATACGGGTTTTTTAAAAAACTTTTTACACTGATTTTCAATTCTAAACCGCTTATCAACACAATCAGTCTTTGTGGAATGTTGTCAAATATAAAACCACTATACATTTTATTATCCTTTTAATTTTATTAATGTGTATTTAAATTGGGCCATACCCGTATTATAAATAACTAAAATAAATAAAATACAAAATACAATTTTTTTTTTAAATAGAAATAGTAAACCGATACGAAAACGAAGATAAATTATCTCGGAACAGATCAAATTTTGATATCTATAATGGCATAGAATTAGATTTTTTTGTTTTGAAATATCTAAAAACTGTAATATTATATAGTAGGTACCTACCTATAATTAAAATAGTTCAATTATTATAACTTTTTTTTTACAATAATTATAACCTCGATTATAACTGCTGAAAATATCATGATTCTAAAAAGCCACGTGACCTAACTCTAATTAATTGTCAAAACGCACACTCCACTGTGTGACACGCGTGCTCCATAATATATTATAATCTTTTAATATACGTCGTTGATATAATAATAAAATACACCTACGCGCGCATACGTATTATCTGTGCTATCGTTTTACAGCCCGGGCGACTAAGGTTTCCTCATTATTTTTTTTTCTAAGTTTAATTCGACTGAAACGTAAACGCTAAAACAACGAATAAACGCCCAAAAAACCATGTTGGGCCACCCGCAGAGCCATATTTTCGTGTTGTTCCAGATTTGTAACTAATACCGTTGCACCGACAAAAAAAACAACACTATCTACACCACTGCTTAGATGGTATAAGGTGCGTACTATCCGTATACAATTATTATTGTTAAAATATTACAGCAAAGATGGATGACGATGGGTTGAACGCAAAAACTTAATCCAAACAAACGATATTAAATTTCGCGCACATAAATAATAATATGGACTTTCGAGCTCGATAGTCGGTACACCTATTTCGTTCATTTATTTAGTCATATCATACCAACGGAAAATGCCTGATGGACGGGTGTGTTGATTAAAAATAAAACCTCCACAATGTCGAGATTGATATTTCTCGACATTTGTCCGGGCATCGTTTCGTGTACACAGCATAATATTATTATCGTTGAATTATATAATATTTTATTATATTATAAGTGTTTAATGTATGACTACGGACGAGACAGGCCCTCGGAGCAGCAAGTGTATTTCGACGAAATTCGAACGAAGAATCACATGTCATACGGTTTTCAGGCACGGATCGAGACCAAACAATTTTTTTTTTTTGGGGGGGGGGTGGTAAAATTTGTGAAGAATGTCGTGTTTCATTTCAACTGTTATAGTAACATCAGGATCTGAGGGGAATTATCGTTGATTGTTATTCTTCGACAGTTTTATTTTTCAAACCGCGTATTTTTATAGTCATTAAAATAATGATACCGAAACACATTGTCACGTATATTATGCAATTACATCACCGAATTATTTCTGGTAAACAGTTTAAGTAACTAAAACACACAATTTGTCGTACACGAATCGTACCTGCTTTACGCATACAAGTCTTAATATTATCATTATATATTGTCACCTTTTATTCAATATATTAAATATATTATTATTATTTAAATATATTATTTATTGGCAAATAACATATTTAAAATAATATTATATTATAATAAGTGTTAGAAATAGCCTGGAACGGTTAATGCACATGCGCGTTGAAAGTGTAAAATTGCTTATGTTACTGTGCTATATTATATTGCAGGACGGGTTTTGAAGCCAAAAAGCCATTTTAAAATTAATAACTATTTTCGGTGTGATATTTTTAACGTGTAAAGTGTAGTCACGTCTACAAAATATTTAAATAAATATTAGATTAAAAGGCTTTTTATTTATTTTTTATTATTTTATCATGAAAAAAAGCATTTCGTCGATGTTTTGTAGATGAGTATTATAATCCATTTTTTTTTACATTAGCTTGGAAATATTTCCCAATATATCAAAAAAAAATGTAGTGAGAAGCTTAATTTAAAAATATCAATACAAAAAAAATATATTGCATTGTGTAATAAAAAATGCTTTGATGTCGACCCTCGACCCCAAACAATCACATCTTAAATTATATGCTGATATAATATCGTATAAAATATATTTTATTATTTTATAATCTCCGTGACACGTGATTTTTATATTCTACAACTAACGTAGGTATAGGTCAAATAATAATTATTAGTCAAATTATAAATTAATTGTTTGAATCACATATGGTCTAGTGGTGGTGGGCGGAGATCAACGCACGACAATAGATGATCAATTATATAAATATTAGTTGTGATTATTATTATTACTATTATTATTATTATTATTATTATTATTTTTTTTTTACTTTTATTATTATTATTATATAGTTTTGAACACTCCGAGGCGGTAAATTTCAAAGCCAAAGTATTTGGGTATCTTGATTGTATTCACGTCGATTTTCGTTTATTATTTCAGGGCGAATTCATTTTAATACGGTCCGATCCTATTTGTTTGTAAATTTATATGTGACACGTCTTTAACGACAAGCTATTTAATATTTTATGTTATAACTCGTCGTGGAATGAGAAATCACCATAATAACGTTATGGGAAAAAAAGCAAAATTAACGATGTAAATAATTGAACTGATAATGAATATTAAACTTTTCAAATAATATATATTTATTTTATTATATACCTATATACAATATGCAAGTGATTGACATATCATACAACCGCAGCTCACTTAATATGTTATTTACACCAAATCGCTATATGCATAATAAGAATTCAATACCATTGTAATGCTATTATAATCGCGATTCGTGAAGTACATAATATAATTTTCTCGAGTAGTCAAATTTATTTTTATCAAACAAAATTTTCGATTTAAAATAATATTTGAAAACTATTATAGAAAAAAAAATCGTATTTTGAACGGCCATGTACTCAAATCATCAATATTTATTTGTTTAAATATTATAATATAGTACACAATATAAAACGAATATTAGTTAAGTATTATAGTAGGTACACGTGTTGTTTATTATACAGTGTGTGACAGAATAAGACCTGTCTAATGAAAATAAAAATTAATATTCTAGTTAAACGTATGGAAAATATTGTGAAAATTATATGAATAATAAATGATTTAGAATTAATATTTTGAAAAAGTTATCACGTGTTCAAATTAATTTACTCCAACAAATATTGATGTTTCAAAAACTTTGAGAAAAATAAGGTATAAACTACTTGACTTATAAAAACGTAGTTACCATCAAAATGTTTATAAAAATTAGATTTACAAACAGGCTATTTTAAATATTTATTTTCAGTTTAAAAAAATAAAAATAAGAATGTTATACCGTACTTGTAGGATAAGCGTCTATAAACAATATAAAAAAAAATTTATATTATTGATTAGAAGAAAAGTTATTTCATTTGTTAGGTCTTTCTGTTACACTTTTTAAATAAATACTTTAATATCAGCCTATTAATTATAATAACATATGTAGCTATAGGTGATTTGTATCGAACAATGAATAATATATTATTTTACGTATATTATACAATGTACCTGTAGTTTACAACCTACCTAATTATTAAATAAAAATATTATGCATTTTGATGATTATAGTCGCTGCTTTCCGATTAAATACAATAAAAGGACTGAACGAGGTAATGTGAGTGTCAACCATATTGGCTCGTTATGCTATTTTTAAGTTTGTTAAAAAATGTCCATCAGACATATTAATTTATTTTTATGATGTATAAAATATATCACCTTTAATAATTATTTGGTGGATTTTCATTGTCCTCACAAATTCTATAATATTATATTAATTATTCAGGTTAATCTATACGTATAACGCTTAGAAAAATATAATACAACACTAATTACAAGATTACCCGTTATTTTACTAATAATTCTAAGTATTTAATGAAGGCTAAATTATATATAAAATTCGAAATAATTAAATGTTTTATCAAATTATTTCATCGACTTATTTTATCGTAATGACTAATGACGTAAACGTCGTAAACTCACCTGGTGGCCAAAAAACGCAGCACTTCAAAAAGTCTCAATTCATCGATTTCAATATACCTTGACAACCTACGACCTAAATATAAAAACAAAAAAATTAATATCGTTATAATATTCGAGTCTAAATATTAAACAATATTATAATTAATACGTAAACGTAAACCGCATTACGCCAATCTAATTTTATGAAACGTCAACTAACGTAATTATAAAATATATTTTATATTTTAAAGTAAGAAATAAAACGCTGAAATTAAAAAAGTCAATCCGTTCATAATTTTAATATTAAAAACGTTGAATATGTTATATTACATACAAGTGTATATTTTATTCGTTCGATATTCTTATAAAATACCTTCAGTGCATAAGTCAATAATTATGTCATTGTCGAACATTAAAACAAAATGTCTTGTATCGTAACGTTTATGTATATATTGTTATAATAACTTATGGATCAGTTGACTGTCAGTGCTAATTTTAAGGTCAATTTAAAATTGCTTGTGTCCAGGTCCGAGTATATCTACCATTTTTTATATTATTCCCGTAACAAACCACTGCATTGAATGATGCGTATTGCCAACGAGATCCATCTTTTAAACTGTATTCATTATTTGTAATTTCTTTTGTTTTGTTCTTTCTATATTCTGATATATTATATACTTATAGTTTTTAAATTCGTACATTTTTGTATTATATAAATTTGTTATGCTGTACTTTTGGCCAAGGCCCGTTTTAAATAAATAAATATGCATTATGAGGTAATAACGTTTGGTCCAGAAAAAATGATGACAGACAACGTCAAAATAATACGAAATAATCTCTCGACAGTCAACGGAGTGGAGCTATGACTCAAAGGCGGCGCAAAAGTATATATTTTGTGAGTATTATTCGTGCAGTTTGTGACAATCAATATTATAGGTACCCGCGTGTACTTGTAAGTCTTATTTTTTTTTTTTTTACTACACCTCGTTTGTATCCAGTCGTATCGTACACTTTATAATATGCTCGTTAGTCCATTAGAGCAAGTATGTCTGGGGAGGATAAAAATCTCCTAAAAAGTACGGACTATAGTACGTGTTTTTCCTTGGCGCAGAGGCAAACGTGCAGTTTTCAATCGGATACACAAAACTATAAAACATTAAACCGCTTTTTGTCTAATTATTGCTCGACCACAATCAGGACTCTGCCCTACAGTCTTTGTCTACAACAGTTTCGTCAAATCAAAATTAAAGTAGCCAGTATAATATTAGTACAAAGGTGCGATAATTTATTAATAATACAACCGAAACTATATAGAATAACAGTTATTTATTTATTTATCTATAGAGCTGTTGTCGATGGAGCGACATCTCTGCGATATGCGACGAATAATCAGCGACAGTCGTCCATATCATAGCATTGGATTGAGATATATATATATATATAAATTAATATATTTTTTTACTATCGTTATTACAAACACAACTACTGTTGTAGGCGGACAAATCACTCAAATGCAGTCGCATGGCCAGACGTTCGGACGACGACTATAATATAATATTAATATATTGGCAATGACAATACTATTTTCGTGCGACACAGCCTATGCCCCATATATAATAATAAATGATAATGACCGTGTATTGTATTATTATGGAATCTCACCGCCGTGTGTATAAGCGTGCAGTTGACGTGAAAAGCACTGTCGCTCGAGGGAAAATCAAAGCATTATTATTATTATTATTAAGTGCAGTCGTCGAAGCTTTCGTGCGATCAAGTACGAACTGCCGGATGCACGTGATTGCATGTATATTTTTATGATTCACCGGCCTATATCGTAAAGCCATCGTACATCGCGATTTCGCGTAAAATCGTTATTCAGAACTTTACACGTCATATGTATTATAATCGTTATGTGGCCAAAAGAAAGATTTGGAAACGGTCAATATCTGCGTCTTCTGATCAACGCACGCTGAAATAATAGTTGGAGGGCCGTGTCGAACTTAAGCAGCGAGTTTCGTGTTTTGCTTCTATAGCGGGATTTTTCAGGCGTGTCAAATCTTAACCTGCCCGGAAAATTTCATTTTTTTTTTTATTAGGCGATATAAATATGACGATTAAAATATAAAACTGAATTGTGGTTTTTTTTTTTTTTTTGATCGTCGAAAGAATAATAATATTGAAATAAAGACTAGTAAATGTATGTACGTAAAATGTACGTAAAAACAAACGAAATAAGAAAATGTGTCTAATTACGATGGCAACGAAATTCTAATCATAAACATGTAGTCCGTGAGCTAGTTTTTTGGGAATGTTTGATGTATAATACGATTGTGTACCTACCAGCTATAACGAGATACGATTTAAAATCCGGATTTTTTCTTGCCTTAACTAGACCGCATATATGTACCGTATAGACAGCCATGATGTTTGAAATTGTATTTTTTAAGACGATACTGACGCATTTACATATATGTTCCAACGTGACTGAGAGTAAGTAACGGCCGCTGCCACTAGTTCCCGGATGGATGACCACCTGTGCAAAAATCTTGCAACACATACACGTGTTTACAACCGTACCAACGCTATCAATCTTACAGGTCAATGACCTCAGTCGTCGGACCCTTAACCAAATAAAATCAAAAATAATATAAATAATAATAACAATACCGTGATTGTAGATGAAGAGTGTGTCCAGTTGACGGCGATTGTTATAACCGTCTAAAATTAGGATAAAACCGATGAAAACGACTTCAAATTGCGGTTTTTTTTTTGTCGATCGTCGAAAGTATTATTGAAATATAGAAATGTCGACGTTTAGGTATGTAAATTTATACATACGAAAATATCGGAATTTGTCTAATTACGGCATAATTTTTACTACAGTCACCAACATCGTTATTTTCGCGCGGGCGGCGGCGTCGGCGGTAGACTTGTCGAAACAGTTGGAATACGCAAGAGTGAAAGAGACAGAGTGACAGGAAGTATATTATTATTATATAATTATATGTATAGTAATAATAATAATAATATACGCGATCGTAATGCGGCCAGGCGGAGGTGACGGTGACGATGAGATATCGTTTTCCTCGGCGTAATCGATCAACCGACCGCGGGGCTGCGGCGGCGGCGGCGGCGAGTGATTGGCATTCGGCGTGGGCGCTGACGGGTGGGTGGGTCGTCGCTAAGATAAATGAACTTCTAACGGAGAGCCTTTTAGCTTCCGTATTTTTGTGCGGGGTATGAAATAATTGTCCGAGAGAAAACTGCACCGGCGGTGTTGCTCGCGCCGGTGCTCTTCACACTCTGCCGCCGCCGTCGGTTTCGCCATCGGTGTGTGCGGTGGCGGCGTCGACGGCATTTGATATTGACATAATGAAAATTGATGCGGTGGCGACTGTTGCCATATATATGTATATACGTCGCCGAATCCCCGAAACAGCAACACAGTGGCATTTAACTGTTTGCGCCTCGAAAGATATTCAATTATTATATTGCGCCACTTTTCCGGCCACCGTCTGTGTATATACATGTAGGTAGATAATATATATCGCCACCACCGCAGCAGTCTTATTCGGCGCGATAAAATTAATCGCCCGTATTTTCATCAAGTCCCCCCTACCCCCCTACAGCTGGTTGCCGCCAAAAATAATACGAACGATAAATACTTATAATATATTATGAATACGTCTAAATGTCCAAATATATGTGTGTGTGTGTGTGTGTGTACACTATATACAGAATATGATTTAAGTAGAAAAATCCGAGCACGGGCGCTGCACAAATATTATTATTTTTATAAATTGATCGGATAATTTCTCGTCGATTAAGCACCTGCGCAATATACACGTATAATAGTTGTAATAATATCGAGTATACGCAATAAACTTTTATACTTATATAATATATTATGAAATACGCAATCCTGTTGGTTTTTGTGATGAAACAAATCAACGTATTACGCGCAATAAAATGAATAATATTTTATACATAACTGTAGAAGTACCCATACAATATATAATTTTCATAACAATATTTTGCATCCACTTTAGTGGTGTTTATTTTAATTAATGAACCACGAGTCATATAATATTTCTTTGAAAAGGAGGTACTATAGATTATACCCATGTATTATATTTATAGTTAAAATTAAACTGACTTATTTGTTTGTTTTTTTTTTTCCTAATAATTACCGTCAATAACTACGGACTGAATATTGCATTAAATAAAAATAATTGAAACATACAAAGTTAAAAATAATATTCGGAAATGTGTAAGGATGGAAATTTCCGGAAAAGTGTGGTAACTCACAGTAATCATACATCATTTGCGTGAACGAATTAAAATTAACGCATTATAAGGCTAAACAGTGTGGTTATAAATTCCATTCAAATATTTCAGTTGCTTGCTGATTTTCCATTTGAAAATCACTTATACTGCTTGAAATATAAAACCGAAAAATTAGGTTTCAGTTGGGATATGTACCTATATTATATACTTGTATTGACGGAATCGATGATTTATACAGCTCCGAGACTGACTTGATGGCTAATTTTGAAGTGTATAATATGCGATGTTCTCCGTGTAATAATTGTTGTGTATTATCATAAATAAGTATTGCTAAAAATTAAAATAGAAATGTATTTTTTCCTATCAAGAATTTATATCACATTCCTACATTAACACCATTATTATGCGGTAAGTTTGGACGAACGAGCGAGTCTTATACTTAAATGTTTGGTTTTTTCCCCTCCAAGTTTCATTAAGATTGAATAAATATATATATATATACCCAACATATACCGACCAAAATGTACGCTGAAACGAGAATAATATACAACGCATACCGTTATATTATTGTGTACAGTTTCTAGCAACGCAAACACGAATTTTGTGTTGTTAATTGTATAAATTTACATATGATACTGAGTAACACAGTTAACACAATACGCTGTTGGCTGTAAATAATACGTGGTTCAATTAGACGCGGAAACAAAAATGGGATATCTAATGATATTTTAGATTCTACGAATAATGTATGTACATTATACCACATTATATACCGTGGTTATAAAACAGCGTGTGCATATTTTAGACCATAATCGCATATAACATAATAAGTGTTCTAGTGCGCGAACACGGAAAAATACAATGATTAATAACGATAATATTATTATAACATTAATACAGTATTATGCGATTGATATTATTATTGTAACATTATTATTATTATTATTTCGTTTTAAATTATAACAATATTCATCGTTTGCATAAGCTAGTGATATGTTTGACTATTATTATATTGTTTCTTTAACTGTCGCTCTAAACTTTCCTACGAACGTTTAGGTGACACGACGGCCGTTCGTCGTAAATTACGGTGCGAAACGGAATTAAACAGTTATTTTAATTATGATTGCCTCCATAAAGAGTAAACCGTTTGCAAAAAAAACTAAAAACGTTCGTAATGAGCGTCGCACCAATAAGCATTGTATTTATGAATACCCGTGGCGCCATCATTATGGACGTTGCAATAATTACCATCGCGACAATGCGAACGTAAATATTACGTACCTATAGTTTTGTTTAAATTAGACGACGTGGTTAGAGAGGTACCTGCACTGCGGCGGTTTAAAACTTATTTCGTCTCCGTCGTAATTAGTCAACTAACACGGTTTGCAGCTGAATTATGTATTCACATGCATCACTCGAGGTAATCCGTTTAAGTATTTACACTGACTATTTCAAAATCTTTTGTCTTTACGTTGTTTGTCGTCATGGCGGGACAATATTTTGTACGAATTTTTTATCGTGTTCGTTTTATGGTAATTATTTTTATTTTTATTTTTTTGGATTACGACATTAATTTTTAGCTTCTTAGCTATTATTACCAAAAATAATGTTTTTACGAGTATTTCGAAGAATATACAAATTAAATCAAAAAAAAAAATTAATTAATTAGATAAGTGGCTCCTCTATCACTCAAAATGTTGGTTCACTACAACACTCAACTAAAATTCAAATTGGTAACTGATCTAAATAATTGACCACATTATAAAAATTGGAAAATATATAAATGTTACCGAAAATATTATTTTGGAACAATATACCATTATATAATATTATATACATATTTTATTTTGAAAAAAGTTAAACCTTTTTGAAATAATGGTTGTCCATATGTAAGTAATGGATCTCTTTGAATAGTTATAAGCACGAGTATAAGACGTGTTTTTCCTAGTATTATATTTATAAAATAACGATTATATTGTATAAGATAATTATCAATTTTATTAGGTCAATTTATTAGGTGTCTATAATTATACCTTATCACGAATCGACTACCATCAATATATTATAACCAGAATAGTTCATCATAATAATATCACGTCGTATTATCCGATAATATAATATCATCATCATCATCATTGCAGGTTACGAGTCTATAATAATTATACGATCGTAATCAAAGACGAATTCTTCAATCGATTGAGAAAACGGGGTCGCTCGATGGAATGTCGAGTATCACATCATTATATGGTGGTGAGGAGACGGCGACAACGACGTAGCAGGCGATTACGATAGTACCAGCTATAATATTATCATGCAATCCGTAGTCACTTACATGACGTAGGTACAACCGATCATATTATAATAGTATAGTCTCGTCTCGTTTCCGCATATACATAATAATATCCTATCTCATATAGTCTGACTGTCGACTGCGTACTCCTCGTGCTTGCAGGAACTCGACACAATATCGCGTTACATGCCCAAAATTATATGCAAGAGCGTTAATGTCGCATTATTATATTATTATTGATATTGTTTTCGACACAGTCACTATCCGACGCCGCCGCACTGTATTTACGCGGTGCGACCACTACACTACATAGACGAAAGTTCATTGTATATTAAAAAGTTAAGCTGTCCAAGGCGATATATTTTCATGGTTCGGTCTGGTTACCTCTTCATATATTTTATCTACTACTTGTTTGGCCAAAATAACAATTATATTTTATAAAATAATTGATGATGGTCAGTTTATTAAGGTGCCTATAGTTATACCTTATCACGAATCGGTCGCCATCAATATATTACAAGTAAATAGTTCATCACAATGATATCACGTCGCATGATAGTATAATATCATCATCGCCATCGTTGTAGGTTACTGGTCTATAATAATTATACGATCGGAATCAAAGACGAAGTCCTCAATCCGTAGTCACTTACATGACGTAGGTACAACCGATCATATTATAATAGTATAGTCTCGTCTCGTTTCCGCATATACATAATAATATCCTATCTCATATAGTCTGACTGTCGACTGCGTACTCCTCGTGCTTGCAGGAACTCGACACAATATCGCGTTACATGCCCAAAATTATATGCAAGAGCGTTAATGTCGCATTATTATATTATTATTGATATTGTTTTCGACACAGTCACTATCCGACGCCGCCGCACTGTATTTACGCGGTGCGACCACTACACTACGTTGCATTACGCTATAAAAACAACACGCACCCACACCGACGCGCACTCCCACCCACACGTCCACCCACGTCGACCCGCGTATGATACACCTGTATGCACTGTACAGACGTCGCATATATAACGGGCCTGTCCGTATGTCCGACGGAGCGCGACCGTCTCCGCTGCAGCTCTCACGAGCAGACCGAAACGGTCATCCGGATGACGACAAAGCGAGCGCGGGGCCACACCGGAAGTCCAGCTACGTCGTCGACAGCTCCTGCAGCAGCGGCACTCGGCCGAGACGTTTCCCGATCGCATACCCTCGTCCCCGCTCGCCCCGTGGGTCGTGTATAGGTTCTCCGCGGTCGCATACACGTGCACCCCCCGCACACTTTTCGTCCCCTCCCCTCGTGACGGTCCCTAACGCGCAGTAACGCTGACCGTAAACCGTGGTGAGTGGGGGGGGGGGGGGCGATAGGCAAATGGAAAACGAGGTAGCGAAAGGCTTACGTCACGCGTCGTCTTGAAAACCCCTGTTGAAAACCCGTGACCGTGCAGCGCGACCGCCGCCGGTGGTCACAAGGACGAGAGGATGAGGCGGGCGTATGCGGGCGGAGAAATAAAATTGCATCGAAGACCAATACAAAACGACTTGTCGATATATTGTGTACACGGATTCTTGTGAGAATTTCTATTCGGCTTGCAATAAAGTAATATAATCACAGAAAAATTGCTTTCTAATGACACATTATTTTACTATTGGTCCGTCAAAAACAAAAATCATAATAAAGTAATATTTCACTACACTTCGTATAATATACGCGTTTCTCTCAAATTAGTTATAGAGTATATACGTCATTCGATGGGTTTAGTAATATCATTATTAATTATTAGTTTGTTATTAAAATAACGCGTACCCATACGTGATAGCTATTCAAAACGTATTCTGTAAAATGAAACGTACGTAATACGCTATAGGTATTACTATATCGTTTATAATATTATGACTTGCGTTTATATAATGTTTAAGAAGTTTAACACCCACGCCAAGGAGTCGAGTAATGGAGTCGACATTTCACTGAAATGATTTTCTCTCTAATTAATTACCTATTCTACCGTTTAAGAGGGGGACCATGTATGGTGGCTGATTTTGAACGCCACAACTTATCGTTAACGTCTATAAACAATATTACGAGCGTTACCGAACCCCCCTCCCTTACCGCAACCCACGCCAATGCGTGCCGTAATACATTACAAAGGTACAAATATTTCGGGTTAAAACCAATTATAAGATCGCGGAAGTTAATCCGGCCTTTGTGCGCGAGACATAATAAAGTCTTCCCACGAGCTTTGAGTATTAAGTCGACTGTCATATACATGACGCTCGTGGGTATCGCGTGGAGTGGTGTTTACAGCAGTTTGTCGTATAACATTGAAAATTATACAAACAAATGAAACACACCCGCGCACCGTTTATTTTCGTGCCGATCGTGATATTACGCACACGGGTGGTAAACTTGCGTATATCAGACATTTCACGTCTTATAAACACATACATGTTTTTTCTCGAATAGAATTATTCAGTCATCGCTTATCGGCATTTAGACATTTTAACTATAGTAGTTTAAAAAAAATTGCTTAACACAATAATTTATAGTCATAATACTACACCGTGTGCCGGAGCACTTCGGTCAATGGAAGAAGCCACCCACGACATCGGTGTAGCTAAATCGCCTACACAAGACGCCGTGTTACCCTAACTATATATTATTATTATTGTAAAGCACGGAAATGGCTATAATAATAAATAACAGAAAAAAAATGGTCCCAATGGTCGGTACGAAAAAAAAGGTTCCTCTGAAAGTATTAAGTCGGTTCAAAGGTGTATTCATCGACAAACTGTAGTTGAAAACTCTTTCGTTTGGGTTTATTTAAAAGTTTCACGTGCAAATCTGAGGTTAAAATGCGCGCGTGTGTGTACCACTGAATATATTTTTCTACTATTTTCGGTCAAAGTATACAAAAACCTCTCTTGATATTCCTATTCACACTCTATCGATAAGAATATTATTATTAATAATTGTGACAGTTTCCTATTGTGTGCTAGGTACGTAATTTCATTGCATGTATAATAATACAATTTGAAATTATTATAACGGTCGCGTGATTTACAAAATATTATTGTCGGGTTTTACTACTCTTTCGTTTGGAACACGTTTCAAACTTTCGTAACGGTAAATTATTATTTCGGCCTCTTAAATACATAACATACTGTTCGAATTGCGAGCCGGTGAGAAATGTACTGGCTCGTAAGAATATTAAATATATGTGTGTGTGCGGGCGTATGAGGAGAGAGGGCAGATTATATATACGTGTTCGTGCGTGAGAAAAGGAGAGGGAACGCAAACCGTTCTGATGTCTATAGGTTCGTTGGAAATTCGAGTACATCAACCACACTATATGTTTCGGATTACGTGCATCGAATGCGAAACCCTTTGATAAAAAAAGAAAAATAGCTCTCCATCAAGTTTTCAGATTTTGTTGCTTGGCAAGGCCTTCTGTTCCCGCATCAGGTGACCGACAACTTTAGGTCATCATTCGCACCAGGAATATACTGAAAATATGGTTTTCGTTCGATGATATCCATTTAAAAATAACCACTATAGAATTTATTAACTGCGAATTATAATTTACGTGAATAATTGAAAATTTTATAACAATTACGTCATACCAAATATTGAATATTTTTATAACGCATAATATCTTTAATAAATTATAATATATTATTTAATATTATAATTTATAATTGTAGTGAAAATGTAAAAACGCGTTTAGTGGTCTCGTTACAAATAAAAAAATTTAATCATTCGGTTAGGCAATGTCTTCAAAAATAATTTCTATGAAGTCTATGAAAATATTTAAATGTTTCGGGGTGAATTATAACAAATAACCGTGATGTTCTCATGTAAAAAATTATCCACGCTGAACGAATGAACATATCACATAGTATTACAATTTCTCAAAACAACTATGTAAGTGCGGTCAGTCAGTGACGTATCCAAAAATGCACAATAGGTGGAGGGGAATGTTATAAGTAATAATACGTTTAAATGAACTGTGGTGGTATATATATATAGGTACAAACGAGAAGACTTATGGGACAACGTGTGGGGAGGATATAACCCCTAACCACCGTCCACCATACCAGTGGACACCCCAACTGAGTATACGACTGCAGAAACTATTAAACGGTCTACGCGTATACCTGATAATATATTGTAGACGATTGCGTGTGGAACATAATATTATAATAATTAATAATACAATATGATCTGCAGCACAAATTGTTATAATCATGTGAATACAAATTATAAGCGATTCGGCACCACACCGATGACCGGAAATGTAATAGTTTAAACAATCATTATGACGTGAATTTTGGTATACACATTTTTATTATATGCTGTGGCTGCTAAAACCAGTCTAGTCGATGTGTTCGACCAAGTCTTTCGTCATCGCGGACGTAACAAACACGCAGATCATGTCGTATTTTACCACTCTCCAGAACGGTCGATCGATTCGCTTGTAACGTTATATCACAATAATAATCGTATATTGTTGTTTTATCGAGACTTTGGTGAACATTTGATTTCTGATTTGATTCTTATTTCATAAGATACAATATTCTAATAAAACGTCGGCGATCGCGTATAATATGTCTTACAGACCGTATTTTATTGCCCGTTGGTACATCGACGAAAATCTTTGTGAAAAATGTCCAAGGGAATTGAAAAGGGTTATAACGGTCTGATGGTTTTTCTCCACAATATTATGTTAACAAGGTTATGTATTTAACACGTTCGTGGTACGTTAAATGAATAATACGGTACGAGGGATAATGTGAGATGACATTGGTCGTCAATTCGTCATTCAGATTTCGCCTGTTGACACTAAACGATTGTATATGCAGACCGGAAGATGAGTTTTTCGAGCGCCACAAACGTGTGTGTCAGTGTAGAGAATGTGATTTATGACTCTTTCTCTAACCCTCTCTGTCTCTCTCTGTCTCTCTCTCTCTCTCTCTCTCTCTACAGAATGCAAGCCTCTACTGCATTGATAAACTGTGCTTATATTTATACATTTTATGCTCGCGTTTATAATGTATGGTCGACTGATTTTCCCCGATCACGTATTGACTGACAAAAATATAAAAAATAAATTGAAATCACTCGCTACAAACAGCTGGTTCTAAAAAGGCACAGGATTGCGATTCATGTTTCGTTCACGATCAGACCACCGAATAAAATATAAAGTTTTACATTTACATGATAAATTAAATAAATATAAAATATGCCAATATTAATACGTATTATTACAGTTCTGTGACCAGACGAATATAAATGTTTGAACATAATATTTTTAAACATGGGCTGGATCAGATATGATTGTTGTTAAAAGTAAAAATGTTTATTATCTTCGCTTCATCTTGACGACAACGCAGCAAAACAATTCAACGCTTTTAAATCGTTTGACAATCGAGGACAAATCTAACAATCATAATAATATTATAGTGGTATAATAATATAATGTTTCGTTCTCAACCGTGGTATAGTAATGCAAACTCCAAATCTGTTAGGTATGAAACAATGCATATAGTGTCCTGCGTACAATACACACATGCAACGCGTACCGCCCTCAAATATCGTATCGATCAGATTTCAATATTTCACTTTTAAAATCATATGATATTCACAATCCGTTTGAAAGGCGTTATGTCATAATAATTGTTATCATAATAATATAATTACTGTGTTGTAGATACTTTTGGAAAACTGATGTAGTCGAACGAAAATAACTTGTATTACGGTCGTGGTATTACCACTGGCATTGACAATAAACCGCGATATTGTTCAAAATTTCACGTCAATAAATCAATCGTGTAGGCCATCGTGACTCAAGAGTGTTTGAAATCGTCAACAAAACTTTTTATTATTTTGTTATTACTTCGGTAACATAATATTTATACCATGTTTTCCTGATAAACGTGCGGAAAGCGTGTAAATTTAGATTTTTCATTTGATGTCACTTATCCGTTCAAATATTATGAATAAAAAATGCATAACGAAAGGTTACCATTGACCTTTCAAAATTAGTCGACGTCAACGAAAATATTCTCCGGGCAAAGCGACATGTGGTAAAATAAACATACAGGTTTTTGACACGTGAAATGTATGTTTTAGTTCCGTTTTTTTTTCCAAACACTAAAATACACATTTTGAGCGGCGACAAGCGATGGATCTAAATTTAATATGCACCAACGAACATATAATATGTATCACATTATGAATAGGGCGACGAGAAAAGGATCAAAATATATTATTATTCGGGTCTCCGTATTATTATATGCAAATATTATGTGGTTTTCGAGATGGTGGCAAAAAATGAGTTCGAAACGTCGGTATTAGCGTTTACAATAAAAAAATTAAATTGTGTAAAAATGAATTACTTGTCTTCCGATCTGACGCAATGTGATGGTGACTTCAGAAATTAAATGTATACTAGTTAAACGTATTGTATATTAGAACAATAAATTCGTTGATTTTTAAAAAAAAAATGTTTTCTTGCCACCGAAAACTATGATAATATAATTGTTATCTAGTTGATCGTCTAAATGGTTTAAAAAAGTGGAGAAACTAATTAAGAGATTGCCATCCCGGTACATGTTATGACGTCTTATTTCACCAAAATGAGAAATTAATTAAACGTTTTCGCTATAGGATTGGACCTTCCCCGAGCTCCAATAATAATAATAAAAACAGTATGTAATATATTTACCATCAATGAGAATCAAATTATTTTTGCTCAAGACAAATAAAAAAAACATTATCCGTGCAATAACTACTATTATTTTTGGTGAACTGGTATCTTTATATTTTCGTTACAGTGTATTGAATTCCCTATAAGTTCAACACGTATTATTAGAGTTGGCAAACAAGTAAAATTTCTGTTTTATACAATAATAATTAAGACAGTGAAATTTTCGTACAGTAATTCAGGTTGTTTATCTTGTCAGACGGTTAACGCGATTTTTCAATTACAGCGATAAAGAAAGTGTGATACATCACTTAAAAACTAAGTATTAAATTTCTTAAAAAAAAGAGAAGTTAAAAAGTCATATCTCAAGTATTGTTATAATATATTTATTTTTAATCTTCCATAACATTGATATCCTAATTATTATTGCAGCTTAGAAGAACCTAAGTTTCATATTATAGTCATTAAAATATTGTGCCGCTGAAATAAACTATAATGTTTTAAAATAACTGAAAACAAAATGTAACATTTGTGATAAAAAAAAAAGCGTATATTTCCATTCGGCTATTGTAATTATAAAATCGGCCGAGTGCAATGTAAATTCAAATTACCAAACATGACGTAAAAAATAGAAAGCATTATAATATTTATTCAAACCTAGTTGTTCCTGAATTATTATTATTTAAAGCCCGTAACTTTAATTAGGTTTTTTTTTATCTTTGTGATTAATAATATGACCAATATTATTGTGCACACTGGACACGTACATATGATTATAATGTACAACAATCTACCGCCAGTTCGAATATACATATATTAAAAGTATACACTAAATTACTGTGCAAAATTGCAATAAAAATAATATCTCGAAACGCGTAAAAAAGTGTGGAATATATTTTTATACACAAAGCAATATTAGTTTTCCGGTTTTGAAACCGCACGACTAGTTTGAATTTGCCTTTAAAATATAATATTATGGGATTATGGTAATACCTATTATAACTATTAACCTCATTGAATTCGTTTTAAACTTTTTATAGATAAAATTACGTGGAATATCTCTTAGAAGTTTTCTTGACCTGACCTTGAAATAAAAAGATATTCCTTTACACAGACCTACATTAAGTTATTCTTTTAGACTATAATATTATCATGACAACGTACTCCGGTATTATTTAAAAAATGTATTTTTTGGAAGCAAATCGTCAGATATGTTATATAAACTCATAACCACAATAATTGCTTTACACGATTTATTTTTCTTATGTGTTTTTGGTATTTATATATGAAGTTTATCTTTTAAAATTGAATAGATATGAAAATTATATAAACATTCACTATTTCAGTTGATCATAGTGTACACCATTTCAACCAATATATATATATAAGTAGTGGATGTGAAAGATTTCAGCGTTGACATAAATATATAACAACTGCATATAGGTATATATTGTCTAATTAATAAAATTAGATTGCGACTACCCAATATTATATTTGTAATTGGTTCTTCATAAAATTTATCTCACAGCGTGTGTTAATTATTCAAGGTTTAATGTGTGTTAATTGTTCAAGGTTCATTGAATATCATACCACTAACGCCAATTTAAAATCAATTTGTAAGAGTAATAATTAGTAATTAAAGTCTCAATTATAATACAATTATTTAATATATTTAATTTACGTTTGAAATTTCGTAAACTTTCTTAGTCGTGCAAAACAACAATTTATATTAACTGCCTATGATAAATAATAATAATGTGTATCGTGGAACGGTGATCAAGCATTAGATGATTTTCCGAAAAAATTAAAAAATACAATTTTTAACGATTCTAATATCTAGTAAATTAATTCATTTGATATATTTTATGTTACCGTTTTGATATTCTTCCTGTATAGGTACCTATAATCTTAAATTTTTACATCAAAATATTTATTACATAATTTATTATTGATCAGCTAGTTCGTAAGAAGTTGACGATTACGTCCTTGATATCGCGAAACTCTGTGATTGACATTTTTACGTAGGTATATTATAACAATAAAAAAATCAGAAAACATAAAAATGTGTTTAGTGCGCTTTTCTTATTCTATAGAATCAAATAATTCATAAACCAGCTTATGACAATATTACATCATAATATAATCCTTATATACCCACATTACGCCACGTCTGCACTATTATTATACATATTTTATCATAATATATTATTCATGTACGATATTTATTTATTTCATGTCACTCATTCATTGTCTATAATACTACACACACACACACACACACTGAACAAATTTTAAAATAATATTCTGGATAAAAACAATATAATATATTCTGGATGATTGTCAATCAAACGCGGGTATATAATTTGTATTTACTATTTATATATTATGCGTATTTAGGGCAAGGTATGATATTATTGTACAATTTATAGTACGTTAAGACGAGCATTTAAAAAAAACAGGAAAAGAGAAAAATCCAACTTCAATAATAGCCACCTTCTTTTTCTTCAAACGTACAGTTATCCATAATCTGATTTTTGAATTTTTAAAATATACTAGAAGCCAGATTTTCAGAATCTGATTTTTAATTCTTTCATTATACTTGGAAACCCGATTTTCAAATTATTGAGATTTATTGTACTACTTAAGAAGTGCCCCTGTGGATTTAAAAACTTCTGTATTTCAAATAAGAACCCGCATTTTCAACTTTAATTTTTCTGAAAAATTTTACTTATTAAAATCGAAATTCATACAAGACGTTTTTGAGTTATTTAACTTTATGTTCTAAAGATAAACGATCCCGGTAATGGGTTTATAGATATAGAGGCTATGGTAATTTGGAAATGTTAGTCATTAATATTTGTAAAAATGGCCCGAGTATAATAAATATTAGTTTCTACATAACGTATATTTTATATTTTCGTTACAAAAAAAATATGCACTTAAGTAAAAAAAGAGAGGTCTTATAGATCTCAAAAGTCAAATATCACCCATGCAACCACCTTTGTGAAAATCGATAAGTTTAAATATAATTGTTTGTTTTTTGTCAACAGTATGTACTATGTAAATACTGTAAGAAAACTCCTATTAGACGTAATATATTTTAAATGAAAACTAAAAATGTAAACATTCAACTGTGTAAAAATCATATTTTAAAATGAATGTCTTCTGATCGGAATTTTTTTACGAATTAATGCTTAAAAAAATCAATTAATTTATTTTCCATGAAAACGCTTAATGTGAATAATACTAAAGACTTTTAGCACACACTAGTTTATTGAATTATATACGGGGATATAGATATACCATCACGGTTTGCTTTCGGAAGCTCCTGCAACAAACATAATTTTATATAAATATGCTATTATCACGGCTTTTCCCGCAGCCATAATATATTATAATACCCACGAGTGCCTTTATGCACTACGAGGAAAAAGGGCAACCTCCCACCCACAAAGAATTTAACAGAAAAGCGGCCGAGAATTATTCTAAGGGTTTCAAAATTAATTTGAAAAAAAAAAAACTTATACAAGGTGATTCGCCGTGCGCGCTCAACCCATTTTTTCATTTAATTACGAATTTATTCAAATTCTTGAGATTATTTTCATACTACAAGGAGTGTTCTTTTGAAATTTCTGTTTTAAAATGAGAATGCTCTCTCCCCCCCTTTTTTTTGGCTGTAAATTATTTAGCAGATACATTTTTTGAAAATATTGACGTACCTACTTAATTCAAAATTCGATCGAGTATAGGTAGTTTCCAGGTTAAAATGTTTATACTAAGGATAATAGTCCTTAAAAATGGTTTTACAAAAATATAAAATAGATATAATATCGGGCATGTTGTTTTTATTCTTTAACCATTTTCACAAATCGTAAAATGATATGTCGTTGGATCAATATTAATAATTAGGCAACATTATCTTAAACCACTATATTACAAACTATATTATATCTTCCAAACCCATATCATCATGGACCTATTATCCTAAGTTCACAAAGTTAAATAGCTCAAAAACTACAAAGTTCGGATTTTGAATTAGATACATCTACAGTTTCAAACTAAATAATTTACGCAGTACAAAAGGGAGGGGGGGCTGACGTTTGAAAAACAGAAGTTTGTATCACCACAAGACACTCCTCATCGAGTTGTATGAGAAATCTCAAGAATTTTAAAATATCGTCTCTACCAAGTGTGTCTAAATATTCCAACAGTCAGAATTCGTATGAATTCACTGTAAAATAAAAAATCGGGGGCGATCTTGCACGCGGTGAATCACCCCGTTCACTGTATTGCGTACTACCTGTGCATGACATCGATAAATGACAATATTATAACATTGTTATTATTTTGCTCCAAATACAAATATTGGGTACCTATGTAATAATGTCCATGCACAAATCCTGCCCGCACCCTTCGCAACGCCCACAAGCCGCTGTACGCGTAGGGTTATTTTTCGCGGAGTATGCGAAAATCTCGTCGCGGCTGTGGTGTCGGCGACGACGTCATTCTCCTCCGAATTATTATTATTATTATTATTGCCAGCCCGTTTCCGGTCCATTGTGTTATTATTGTTTCGCATCTTTGAAGAGCTCACCGGCGTCGGTCTCGGCGCCTCCCCGCCCCGGCTGCCGCCGCCCACAATCGCTGCGTCGACGCCGAAAAGTCTCCCCGACTCGATCCTGCCACCTCGCCCCATCGTAGACACGTTTTTCCGAGCGTTTTTCTACTACTAGCCCCCACCGTATTGTTTAAAGTCCACAAGTACTGTGTCTGATCCCCGGTAAAACCTTCGTCTTAAGATCCCGAGTTTTTGTGTAACTATTGTCGTCTCCATTTCCCCCTTCGGTGAAATTCGATTGAAACGTTGTTAGGAGAAACAAAAAAAAAAAACGCCAATTATGTGTACGCATAATATACATTATTACTATTATTATTTTTATATTATGTGCTCTAGTGTTTTTGGTTTATGTTTTGTAAGGTTGGTGTACGGCGCTTAATCCCAAATTCGTTTTAAAAGCGTAAGAAAAGTAAATGAAACATTTTATTCGGAATATTTTTGCATATTCAAACTACTTTGTTATATTATCAAGGACTTTCAGTCCCCGTATACATTGCTGGAGTATAACAAGAACGCATAAACGAATCTCGAAACTTTAAAATTATTTTTATTTGCATGCTGTTTTTCTTGTATAGCTATGTTCGTATATATTTTTTTTAAATGAAAATGTATTTTTATATTTAGTTCGTATCGTTAACATTACATTAATTATTCTAAATCCTCGTTTTGTCCGTAAACCGAGTGAAACACGTAAGACAAAATAATATTTATTCAAATACAATTTGTGAAACAAAGTTAGCATTTTATATTTTTTACTTAAGAAATTAAGTCAACTGAATAGTATAGTAGTTATATCAACTACTACAGTTGCATTTACTTTTGTTGTGTCTACGTTATCACAGCCGACAAACGATACCTTTCGGGGCTATTAGATCCAAAATATTATAATATCAAATGGCTATATAGATAGTGAAAACAATTAATATCTAATATAATATATATATATATATAATTTATGCAAATTAAATCGTAAAATGTTGGTAATGGAAAGCAGTAAATGCGAATGCTGTAATATAATCGTTTAAATTATCATAAATGATTCTAATCCGAGCGGTGTAATAATATACGCAGTGATAGATTCAACTTATATGAATAATACACCACACGCGATATCGAATTAATATTTTAAATGCAAAAGTGGTAAACGAAAAGAAATATATTCATTTATTTTATAGTTAAATCTTAATATTCAAAAGTAAATACACAGTGTGATTATTGAATGGTCGACCGGCTTGAAATGTCATAAAAGGGCGTTTTTTGTATTTTTGCACTTTTTAAAACAGTTTCTTTCGTAATTGTTCAAATGTTTTCACACTTCATGTTAAAAAAAATAATATTATTATTGTTAGAAAATTTTATAATATCTCTATTAGATGCCTTGCTGAGTTAAAAAAAATCACACTATTTTATAAACATCACAGATGAGCTGGTGATTCGGCATATCAATCGATCGTATTCAGAAATTTTAATTCTTAAAATACAAAAATGATTTAAGTCACAACCGTTTATAATATACAATTAATTTCATATATTTTCGAATATTTTAGAGGACAGTGCTTAATAATATTACACGCAAAAAGTATTTTGTATTGGATCGTTGTTGATTCCTTCACTATTTTAAAGGTACTGCAAAAATAGATTTAGTTTACTATCGACACATAAGTGTTTCTTAGAAAAATCTAAATTAATATTGAATTCTTATTATTTATAAGGGTTACAATTTTTAAAAAAATATTTTTTGCAAAGTCTGGAGCTGCATTATTGTAATATTATTATACCGTGAACCTGTAGGCCAAACGACCAACTTTGCAGGCTAATATGAAATACGGCACATAGAGTAATTAGACCATATACGTTTCAACACTTTCACTCGACTTATTCGAATGTCATGACGTCATTAAAATGTTGTGTCGGTGTATGTTATAGCTTTAATGGGTAAGAGCGCCTAAAATATTCGTCTGACATTAAACACATTTTGTATAAACCTATCATTAACATCGTTTAATACAACGCTTATTCATAATAGATTATTCTATAAATATTTATACTATAAATGTAACAATATTAACGAATCATATCGATACCTATCAACGTAGTGGCGTATTTACGGGAAGGAGATCAAGGGCCCCTCCCCCCCATAGACTGTAATGCATATAATATGCAAAAGTTTTCGTAGATCTAACTAAAGGCCTCTAACTTTAAAGGCGGGAATACTGGATAAAACCATATTCCCCCCCCCCCCCAAGACAAAAACCCAAATACGTCACTGTTTCAACAACGTCGTTTACTTTGTGTAAACAATCGCTTGTAAAATATATTTTTATCCTTTATGACGGTTAGTGATAACATATTATATTATTGCGCTTACATTCTGCAGCAATCACAATTCAAGAAAATATTTTCAAGTACAAAGATTGTTATAGGTATGTCGGCTCCGGCGTTCGATATATTATTATTATTTTATTGTCCGATATCCAAGGACAACAATAAACGACGAAACAATTTCAGAGATGTCTGCAAAATAAACTACAGTGTAATACAAGACATATAATAATACTATTATGTTTTGATCGCGTATTATTGCAGTATCTATATGTTGTGTGCGGCCATCCGGGATTTTCTGAAATCGGAGGGTTTGAGACTTACGTTAGTATATATATATTATATACAGAGTGATTCACCATGCGTGCTCAGTGCTCACCCTATACTTTGTTTCTTTAATAATGCAACTATTCAAAATCTGATTTTTGAAATCTTTAAATATAATCTAAGACCATATTTTCAAATTCTTGAGATTTGTTGTACCACTTGATGAATTTCCTGTAGCGATATTCACTTTTGTTTTTCCAATTTTTCCCTTATTTACTGTGAATTATTTAGTGGATAATTTTTTTGAAGTTTTTGTTTATCGAAATCAAAATTCAAACTAGTAGTTTCCTAGTTATTAAACATTGTGTGCTAAGGATAATAATAATTTACGGTAAAAAGGGGCGGGGGGGGGGTCTCGTTTGAAAAACAATAGTTTGTATCGCCACAGAACACTATCCTTCGCTCTTAAGTGGTAAAAAAAAATATCGAAAAATTTGAAAATAACAATATGGTAATGGAGTATATTTAAAGGTTCCAAAAATCAGTTTTTTAATAACTACATTATTAAAGAAAAAAGGGGGTGGGGCGAGCACGGTTGTTGAAACGTCCTAGCTGTATATATTATAAGACGTTTGGTATTTAGCACCGCGAATACTGCTACCATACAATATAAATCCATTCATCCGAGTTGTGCAAACTTTTTTTTACAGACAACTTTCCTCCGTTCGCGGAGCCCACGCGCATTTATTGCGAACAAAGTTGCCGTGCCCCGCCACGAGCGACTGCGAATACATCGGCGCGTGTGGGTATAGTTCACGTTACCTATATATATAAACGGGGGAAGGGGGGACGGGGGGCTTAAAGTATATTATCGTCATTATGTGTACATAAAACAAAAGCCGTCAATAGTTGTTGTACGCGAGTGGTCGGATGGGAGGGGGGGCGGGTGTGCACCAGAAAATCGAGATCATCGGGCCGGGATGATTCGTGGATCAAAAAGACGGGTCGTGGATGGATAAAATATGTGACTGTAAAAGTCAAAGTCTAGGTATATCGTATTGGCATTTTAAATGCGCGTCTGTTCCAAGCGGACGCATAAATCTTTAAACTTTCGGCCGTCTCGATGCTCGTCGTTTTGCAGGCGAGCGAGTGGAGAAAAAACGAAATATTTCCCGCGCGATCGTAAATCGTTTTGCGGACGCTCTCTCGTTGTACACGTACAAGATAATAACAATAATAATAATAATAACAATGATAGGTAAGACTACGCGAATAATCAAATTTATGACTGCCTGTGATATTATTATAATAATATAATATACGTAAAGTATTAATTTGATCTTCAACAACAGCTGATGACAATGCGTGTAATTTTGCAGAGACTTTTCAGGGCCTCAATATCAGTGGCAAGGAGAATATTGTTCCATTTTTAAATATTATGTTGCTATTAAAGAAGATATTATACATGATAAATGATAATGTATTATTTTTATTTTTTAACATACCTAATGTATATTATTATTAAATCTGCTATATGAGTGTTATTATAATGAACTACTGAACTTACGAACTATTATCATTATACTATTTTATAAGACCATATTCACATTCTAGTATTATACCGTTATGATAATATATAATAGTATGATTATTAATATTAATTGCATACATTGTTACCATTTTTATGCTCAAGTGAATGTTTTATTTACTGCAATATTATATAAATGTGTAATGTAGAATAGATAATACCAACAACATTTAATTTTTTTTCCACTAAATTATCACTAGCTAGCATTTTTACCACCTCATTAAGTGAACAGTTATATAAGATTAGGTCACGTCATATACATTGCCATCAGACATCAATATTCAAGCTTTATTCAAATAGTTTTCTGAATAATTATAATGTAATTGAAAAGAGCTGATGAGTTTTTGAAATCGAGAGTCAACTTGGAACGATATTTTATTTCCAATTGATATAATATTGTGATCTGACTATCTGTCAATATGTCTATATTTAAGTGCTGACAATGAGAGTGAATTTTAGTCTCTGGATATTCAAGAGAAGAGAGTTTCTGAAATCAGCACCGTATTATTTATTATTAAAATAATTTTTGTACGGAAAGATTTATAACAATTTATTATTTATTTGTTTGTAATTAGATATTTAATTAATTGTTTTCAAAATTATACATTAGATACCTATCTAATATACCGACCCAGTAATTATTACTAATAACATATTATTTTTATAACAGAATATCATGTACACATTTTTATAACCACTTGCAGTTCAATTTGTTTTACAACATTCTGCAGTATTATAAAAAAAAAAACATTTTTATTATAAAACCCGTCCCTATACTGTTTAATATTTGTTTATCACAAAAGTTTACCTCATTGGAGTTTCGATTTTCCACTCTACCGTCACATTTAGGTACCTACGAGCACTGGATTTATGAATGTACAAATCAAAACTTACTCTATAAAAAAAAAAGACCCATAGTCCTCCCCCGTCCTCAATCTCAGACACTCTCGTCGATAAGTGCTGTTATAAAATGCCACTCGAAAATGTGCTATATACATAGTATTATGTGTATCGACGACGTGAAAACTGCGTTGGTTTCGTTTTTATGACGTACGGAAGCAAAAAGAATGAATTGTGTGCTCAAATAATATATTATATACTATGTTTATCAGTTCTCGTTTCGAAATCGCTAATAACGTTGTGAAAGCTTTAATTTTATGCGACCGACGTGTATAAATGCCAATAAAATGTGTGTTCTTTTGCGATAAATTGTTTATAGAAAACAACATAATAATCGTTGTGAATAATTTATTAATAAACACCGTTCGTGTTTGGTAACCTTTTTTGCCCCGTTTATCGCATTACATGGGTGCCAAACTGTTTTCACGTGGCTTGGGGCTTAGCCCCAATTCACATGGTTAGCCCCAGTTAGGTGATCTAACAGACCTGAAAATTACAACTACGAGAAAACCGAATACCTCGAGTGCGTGTTGACGAAATTAATGGCAAATCAGAAAAATTGATTAAACAAAAAATATGAATATAATAGTTTTGTTAGCCAATTAGTGCCAATACTTTAAGTAAAAACCCTGTTATAACGGCGGCATTGTTTTCTTAATTTTTATAGCATTATTAATGACACGACTTTATTGGTTCCAAGGTTTTTATATCAAAAGATCAACAGTTCTCCTTTGAGTGAACATTAACATGGACATTTTTAGGTTTAAATGACGTATGAAACAAAAGTAAATAATAAAAATATAGGATTGCCTTTAAGAGAAACTTCGACTTTTTCATGACGGTGTCAGTCAAATCCAATAACAATGTATTTACAATTAAAATGTTTGCATTAGCCTAAAAAAAAATACAATAAGAGTGATTAGTAGAAACTATAGAAATTAATTCACGACGAGGTCCATAATCTCAAAAATATAATATTATATGTATAGTGTAATTTAAATAATAATTACACTGTTTTAGTAAGTGCTTAAGACAATCCGTGGCGCTCGTGGATTTTTAATCTGTTTACACGCTAATATAAATATATATTTAGAATAATAATGTATAAGTACATACTTAATGTATAATATAAACACATCTTATTACTCATTAGATGTCTTATCTTCCACTTTCAATATTATAATTGTTGACTTTACGAAGAAAAAATCTACAACAGCTAAATAAATATAATCATTATTATTCGCGTGCCATGTCTAATAAAACGACTATTTTCGTTCATATTTTATGTGTGCACATTTTTTGATTTTCTTACGTGTAGCCGTGTAGAATATTATAATTATCCGAATAATGTGAAATTTAATCACGTCACGGACTATAATACTATATATTATGTCGAATTATTAGACGGTCAAATCCTTATATTATTACCATAAAAATAGTATGGTCCTGAAGTTTTTTTGGATCGGTGATCAAAAAATGTAAATCAAATATTATTATATTGAGCTCCGCTGGACGAAAATATGTGTCCTTGACACTTTGCACAAAAGCCATAACAAAAAAAAAACACCCGACTTTCTTCGGCTGTCCTCTAGAAACTCGTCACATACCTGACAACAATGACTTCCTGCAGTATAATAATAGTGTTTATAATATATCATCCGGTCGTATAAAAACGATGCGATATTTTTAGGCATTACAAAAAAATATTCAATTTCAACGAGATTTTATTGTAACGAACTTACGTTTAAACGAAAATACGCTTAATATTATTATAAGTTATAGCGGGATATGTTATTATTAATATAATAATATGTATATATTTTATAAGCAAATTATACGTTTAATATAATTTTTTTTAATCCATATTATACGTATTATTATATACTTAGTCTTGCGTAAGTATGATTAATTTAGTGTACTTAAATTTGATATTTTAATCGGTTTAGATTAAAGCGCATAATATAAAATAAATACGTATTTGTATATATTATGATATACGTACAGCTGTTAACAACTCCATTGTTAAAATTTCAATTAAAATACTTTTATTCTATGCAGAGGTCGTGGAAAACCGTTTTGGTGATACTAATTAAAACACGGTTTGTGTTAAGGACCAACGGATAATTAATTTACTTAGTATAATATATTGTATATACTATAATAGAGGAACGTTCGTGTTCATTATTTCATCAGATATAATAAGTAATTTAAAATTATACTATTATTAATACAAATTATTATTATTATCTTAAACTAGATCATTGTGACTAAGAATATTATACTTATATATTGTATATATTGTATTATATATAATTATTTAACTGTCATTTATCTCAATAATGTTATATACAAATAATATTAAAGTTAAATTTGTTTGCACTGCATAATATGTCATTTTGTAGACTTTTTTATACGTTACTACCTGTTACCTATTATAGTATTTCATTAATAATTATTTATTGAGGTTTTTTTTTAGAAATCAGCCGACACGATGGTATGAGAAATCAATTTTTCAACACATTTCAATCAGGGAAAAAAAAATCACAAATCATCACTACTGCATATTTTCATTGATTCGTTACGCTTCTACATACATCCGTTGAAGCTACTGTAGTTTGTAATTTATGAATCAGGATGGAACGGACTTATTATTTTGGCCACCTCAAGAATTTTACCACCATAATAATGTCATAATAATATTATATTGATAAACGTCGACTAAAAGACATGGTTGTTCATGTCGGGATAACGAGTAACTGTGTAGTGCAATATTTTCGTGAGTAGACGGTGCGAGTTCAGTGTGACCTTGGCATTTTATAGACAGCGATCGGCAATACGATTGCAGTGTAAACTGTCAATTAATAGTGCTTCATTACACAACGAAACTTAAGATTTTTGTTTTTCATGTATTTTACAAATTTAAATGTATGCCGGTCTTTTTTTTTTTGTCGAATCATTATTATATTACAAATCTGGTAATAATACAAAATTAAAGTTACATCTATGTCGACGACGCGATACTTCAGCTTTCGATTCAGATATTATGAGGTCGCCGCCGTCTTCACACTTCCAAGCGGTTCCAAATGTCTATATTCTAGTTTGGAATACATTTTTTAAATAATAACTTTGTTTTAATCTAGTTGATAGGTAATGAGGGCATTGGCGCAACTAGTGGTGTGCAAAAAATTCTTGAGCACCCCTTGTTTTTTAGGTCTAAGTATTATTATTATAGTGAAATACCATCAGTTTTATGTTTTTAAAATATTAAACATTATAGCATCCTACGTTTTAGGGGTCTAGTTGCGCCTATGAAGAGGGAGTCCTGCTACAGGTGTCGCTGTGACCTTTTTTGTTTGTTTCTCGCTTGGAGCCCACTGGACAGAGTTAACCAATTGATATTAAAACATCGTAAAACACGCGAGTAATTTGTGACAATTTTTCGGAGGAAATAACAGTCGAGGAAAAGAGTACCTACCTACAACATATCGGTGATGATTTAAAAATGGTATTTGTCGGCAAAACCAACTGCAAATAATATGGAAACATTGATCCTCAACAATTGTCACCATTAGAGATATCATAATATAATATTATTACGTGTAAAGTTTAATATAAAACTGTACTGTGTTTTTGTTTGTAGACGGTTCACCGCATTACCACAATAACTTGTTATAAATATATTACAGGATTATTCATAATAACGCATAAATGGTATAATGATACAAGCTCGGTGGTGGTGGTAATATTGTTCTAAATAATTAAAGAGATTCAATAATGTGATTTTCTGCCTTTGTCTAACACACGTGCAACATAAGATTTTAGATGCGTTCTTTGCCAAACATACAGATTTATCCAATGAAGTGATAAAATTGTAAAAACAGATTCGAATTTCTCGTCAATTCTACTTCAAATCGATTTTCCCAAATTTTTAATTGTTTGATTTTAACTTCTCCAAAAATTGAAGTATGAAAAAATTTTAATTGCTCTTTTTTAATACAGAGTTTTTGGAATTTTGGTGATAATATCAAAAATGTGAGAAAGTAGATTTCAAGTAGACTTTACAACGTACTCAAATCTGTTTTCAGAGTTTTTGCTTCATTAGATAAATTTGTAGTTTGGCAGAGAACACGTCTATAATCATATGATGCACGTGTGTTTGACAAAGACAGGAGATCTCCGGATGGAATCCCCTTAAAATATAATAACCAGTAACGCGAAGTCCTAGTCGCTGTGCTTTGGTTCACGAGTGCATCCAATTATAGATTATGATTATTATTATTATTATTATACACAACAATAATATTATAATATTATTATATCGCTGCTCATAATATGTTTAGGTGTTCGGTATACGGTATTGATAATATTAATATGCAATTACGCGATAGGCGTGTGTAAGACGTAATAATAGGATAAACAGTGTTCAATAATATATTGTTATAAATATTTAAGACGTCTCGTCAAGCGAAATAATAATAGGTACCTAGGTTCGCGACTATACGATTTACGTACAGTCCGATTAATCGATTTCGTGTCGTTTGATAAACATCACACAAATATTATGTACATCGTAAACGTAGTACAACAATTTATAGGTAATACCTTATAGACGGAAACCTTTTCGTTTTAAATTTCGCTGACAAACGTAAAACTTATTATTAAATTGATAAAAAAACAATAAATATGTAGAGGTACCTACTCATAATAATATTATGATTATACAAGGTGGTGCATATTATTTTAAATGCCAACTCGTTATTTCGAAAAGTTTTTAAATATTTTTTAAAATATTATTTTCACGTAAGTTTATGTCATTTGAAAAAAAAATATATTTCTTAATTTGAATAGGAACATTATTGACATAACTACATGGTAAATTTTACTTATATTTGTAATCGACATTTTATCCATAATGTCGGTTTTTATGTAATTCAGAAATTATATGAATAGAAAATGCATTGAAACATGTTTAGATTTAGTGATGCACGTTGATTATTTCTGATGTTTCTATTGTGATTTCAGAGTTAAACTACATATAAAAAAAAAACTGTTGGGCACACCCAACACACTATTTGGAAATAGTGCATCCAATAAGTGATTATAACAACAAAAAAAACGACGTTTAGGTAAGCAAATTTCTTTAGTGTTTTTTCTCAACAAATCCACAATCGATAGCGAATGATTGGCTCCGTATTCCGCAGGTGTCTGTTTTTATCACTAAAAATGCCGATGTCTAATCGGCTGCCCGCTCATATATAATATCGTTATATTATACACGCGCTCCCGTAACCAGTTGTCAGTGTCACTTATCTTGGTACAATCATATATATATATATATATATATATACACCGTGAATGGGGGACGAACATTGAATTATTATTGGCGTCGTGTCAATAATGTCATTAGTGAGAGAAAAAATATAATATACTCTCTCTCGGAGCTCGAAGGCACCGGAAGCGGGACGAAGGGGATGATAAAAGCTTCGCGGAAAAACGGCTGCGAGCGCGAAGCGACTAGACTATAGAACTTGATGGTTTTCCAAAAGGGGAAAAAATAACATTTTTTTTTTTTTGTATTTATTTATTTATTTTTTTTTTTTTTGGCTACATTTCTGCGTGTACCATGCTCGTGTGATCGGGCCGGGGGGGGGGAGGGGCGCTAGTAGTGGCAATGGAGAAGGGGAGGGTTTCTTGTCAGAAACGTGCCAAAAATAAACAAAGTACAACCCGCCCGACCGTGAACGCGTTTAAGGTAATAGGAAACAAACGAAAAGAAAAAAAAACAACAATAAAAACAATCTCAATACAATTCCGTTACCTCTGGAAATCGACATGCACACACACACTCGATGCAAACGGGCAAGTCGTTGCCCGGAAAACTGTATCCGTTCACCTGACCCATAAACGAATCGTGGTGACTGTGTCGTTCAATCGTTACGTATTCGATGCACCTTATGCCTCATATTATTACTAGCTCCGTCTGCAAATCGCCGAGTATACCGATTTCGGAGACGAGTCGTGTTGTCGTCGTTAAAATTATATAAGACATGCATGTTAGTGACACGTTGATGGTCGGTGAAAAACTTAAAACCACATACCTTATGCTCATAGACGGAGCACAGGGTTAGTTCTCGCGGCGAACGTGGGTAGCGCTGACCGTGTTGTTCCACACTTACGCGCATGTGCACAGTCAAAAACAAAAACAGCACGGATACCTAAGTATAATTGTCGTATTATATGCCTTCAATTATTATATGCATATACTATTGTCTCCGACCCGCAAAACGAGCGCCGACCGTCATGAGCCAAATTACAGTTTTTTGATAGTGATTGTCAAATCAATGCGATTGCCATTTTATTTTTTATAACGAACAACGTGAGGGTACAATATTTAGCACCAATCGTTACAATAATGGCCAATGAGTATGATCAACAGGCCACGGAGGCCGGCACTCTATGATCTAATGATTTTGATAATCCATAAGTTATAACAATCGAATGATTCACTCGAAAAAATGCCTAGGTTAGTATTAATAGTGGATAGTGTACGATTTCGCATTCGCACTTAAGTCTCACTCTGTCACACGACTAAGTAAAACCACTAACTTTTTTTAGTTAACACTAATCAACAAGTGTCGAGACAAACAAATTTTTCAAACGTTTAAAATAAAAATTAATATAAAAAAACGGTGGAAATCGCACTGCTATATGGTAAGTTACAATAGTAGGTCAGTGTAATGGATTACATTTGAATACAATGATATAAGACCATTGTATACGGAAAAATATTCTTAGCGAAGACGATCGGTTAGTCTATAATATTACTAATTAGGTATATTTTATGATATTATTATTGTAATTAAAGTAACTAATTTTAGTATTAGTCATTGGTATCTACTATACAGTAAGTTAGATTCATTTTTACCAAAAAAATTACATTTGAAAATTTCATTGTCTGTATAAAATTCAATATATTATACTTTAAAAGTTTCATATACTCACCAATAATATTTTTAAATTACAACAAAATAACTAAAACCGTTAATCTTGCTAACCTTGCAAACCATGGTTTTAATACGTCATTTTGTCCATATTTTAATATGAAATGTCTGTAAAAATAACAGGTGTTTATATAATTTTTAAATATTTTGGTTACAGTATGACTGTAACTAACTTTTTTTTTCAGTTTCCACTAACATAAACTTATGAGAACTTTGTATTACATTTTTATAAAACTCGAAATTGTCTTATGCCTATAAACAACTCGAAAAGAGTTGCAATATTTCGAAAATGTTGTAATGCATGGAAATTGTTAGTAAGAACGTCATATATAATATTCTGATATTTTTTTTAAGTTACACTAAAAAGCAAAATCAATTTTTCAAAAACTGAAAACAGATATAAGATTCCCCTTAAGTTTGTCTACATTTAACAAAAAAAAAAAAGGAATGTCAAATTAATTTTTTACGTGCGTTTAAACTTAGACATTGGATTCACCTGTTAACAAATTCTCAAACGATTTTCTCATTTTATTGTTATTCAAAAACTATTAACCGTATTTACCTGAAATATTCTTGAAATATATATTTGACCATTTTCCATACATGCAATTTGAATTCGTTGGATCAAAAAGCTTTAAAATGTGATACAAGGTTTCTTACAAGTTGTTAGGTATAATAGCAATATATAAAATATAAATATTAAAGATCCATATTATAGGCACGATTTTTTTTTATAAATATTTAAAATTTAAATTTGACAATATTTATCAAATTTGAAATTTACAAATTATTTAGTAGTTAGACAGAAACCGAAATTAATCATGTATTTTTTTAAATTCTGTTCATTTAGTTTTACCCATAGAATACGATTTATAATATACTAACTATGATATCTTAGTTTGTGATTTTACCACAGATCCGGTACTAATACTATCTTGTACTAATTTAAATAGTCATTTTTAGTTTCCTAAAAAACAATTGGTCACTTTTCTCACTTTTTATTTCATTTGTTGAGTTGCAGCCCTGTAATTAGGTCCACATACACAATATTAGTATTTGATATTCAGTAGAGTAACTTTGAAAGTAGTCAGATGTATTTGAGTATTTAAGAAGTACATAAATATTTTTACTCAAGTACTTCACAAGACTCCCTAATAAAAAGTTCTAGTCTATTCATTAAAACTATGATTCTCAAAACAATTGTTTAATTAATAAGAAGGTATACAAATTAATTTTATTTTTATATAGTTTTAATTATTTTTTTAATTTAGGATCACTGCCCATTGTGTCAGGGTAATATGTACAGAGCAGAAATGTGAAATGTCCAGACACAAGACACAAAACACTTTCAAGATTAATTTTTGTATAATACTGTTATAATTTTTGTTTTCCTACACTTTATTTTCTGTGTATGTCCACTGTATATTTTCCACTATACAATTTTAATTTGTTCTTATTTTGTATTGTGTTTTTAACTATTTATTTCAATGTTCAATATTAATATCACAAGCTTGATTAAAGAGTTGGGCAATCAACCAATTTTAAGAACTATTTTTTACTTTTTGGTTTTTGTCGGAAAAATTACATTTGAATTAATTGCAATAGTACCTATTTGTCATTAAATTATCACAAATATCATTTTCTGTTGTCCAGAACGTCCAAAATCATACATATCACTATAATTTCCTGTATACACCTTATTGCTAAGTATTATTATTATAATATGCGTTTGGGTGTGCGTGCTCGTGTTATTGTGAGTGTGTATTGTATTTTATATACATATCCGTTATGTACACGTTCTCACAATTATAATATATTTTCAGCTTTATGTAAAATATGTACTAATTGAAACTATTCCGTTTCGTGTGTGTGTGTGTATAAACGACGCGCATTTGCCACACAGCAGTTTTGTTGTTTACTATCATCCACGTGGCATAATATTGTACGATATGCTATAATTATTATTACTTTATTTTTATCTTAGTAAAGCTCAACAACTTGGTATGTTAGACATATTATTATGTTATTAGCTTACAAAAATATTGAATAATATGCCACATCATATTATAAAGTACATTAGTTTTCCTAAATTGAATTATACATACTAGGTAGCAGCCAACAGGTACCTATTACCTATCAATATATTTGAGAAATAAAATGGTTTCTCGTTGCTGCGTTGCCTTCGATGTTGGGCTCAGGACTCCGAAGAGGATATTATTAATATTATATTGTATACAGAGTTTACATTTTTTTCCTGGCACTATCGTTTTGTTCTACGTAGTGCATCATAATAATATATATTTTAGCACCTATATAGATTATAGATATCTCAGCTAGTATATGTTACCTATAATATTAGGGTAGGTATTGTATTCTGTAATAAATGTATTTTATTATTATATAATATAGAGTATAGTAGAGTATCCTAATACGTGCATTATATTCTCGACCAGAAAAGTTAGGTACTATAACGCATTCCTCTATCTGTAATAGTGTATACGAACGAGACAAAAATAATAACAAAACCTATGACTACGCCGTATAATCAGTTGTGCAGATGTTATCGTTTGTAAAAACTTCAAATCGATTTAAAAAATATTATTTCCGATAATGTTCGCCGGCAATATTATATAATATTATATTTATGACCGCGATGGATTTCATAAAAATATGTCTTCGTGACAATATAATATTCGATTATAGAATAATACCTATAAGTAATAATATTATGTCATTTTACTCATCGCGCGTACACATTACATGCAGCATGAACCTACAGGTGTTTTCGGTTAATTAAGATTTATTATTTTTAAATTTGTCGATAACCGTCAACGTTTATTTCGTTTTTTTCGGAACGCGTATTAATGTATTACAGTGGGTACTTCTTGTGTGTATATTCTATATACCTAAGTACAATATTTAATATTTCAATGGTCTACGCGTAACTGATAATATACTATTATACTGTTCCATAAAATATACTGTCGCTATTTGGGGGGGGGGGGGGTACGGACGCGGGTGCGGTCACGGATCGCGATGCTCGACGAATCGTAATTGCGTTTTCCAACGTAAGTCTGCCGCGCTGCTCTTTGCGGCCGTGGCAAAACCCCGAGGGTGGCCATTTTGTATTTAACGATTTATGGCCGGGAAAATTATTATCTTGTTTACTTCCGACTACCGCGGAGGAGACCATCGTTGGCCATTAAACATGTTGGCACGTAATACCTTTTGGCCTTTGATTGCGTCCAACCGTATCAGCCGCCGATTTTATTGCGAATCTGCAGTGCACACTATGTTATTATTTATACACTCGCGTATGTGTGTGCGTGTACGCGACAACGGTTGCCGGTTGCTGCAGTACCATGGTTGAGGTGCCGTCCCGTGGTATATATATCTCAAAATTTGCTGGTTGGCGCCCGGCCGCGGAGCGTGTGACGTGTTAGACTGTCAGGGTATGATATTATGTGATACCGATAACAAGATTATCATAAAAAATTAGATTTCGTTTTTTTTTACTCTTTTAGTGTCACGACTTTTGTCACACGTAGCCGTAATCTGAGGGGCGGGGCAATAGTGTCATATTTTTACTTTATAGATTTTTAGTTTTACCGAAGACTTCAAGAGGGAGAAATTGTAGTGTATCGATACGTATCTGATCGATTTTGAGCGTCCAAGAAGTTAAACGCGTTTAATATATCAGCGGTACACTTTCGGACTTTGATACTAGTCGGTACTGGTAACCACTCCTCATCGATTTAGGTATGGAATTTTTCTTCTTGACAATTTTAATGTATCTATAACGGCACAACCACCATCCATCATCATTGTCAAGATCCCATATGGCTCTGAAGACCGCGAACGTTCAAACCTTACTCCGTGGGCCCTAAACCTGCAGTGAGCAAGGCATAAAGTACCCACATAACACGTGGAGATAGCGGTTTCAAACATTTCTATCGGGTCGTGTGCCATCGTTACTATTATTACTAATGAGTTATTTGTTATTATATAGTTGATTTAGGTAATGTAAGTACATATACGAGTATAAAAGCCTCATACTACCCCTACGGTAGGCTATCTATATATGCACCTGTACATTTCAATCGGCATTATCAGGTACTGCTACGGTGCTACTACTTTCGTTATATTTAATTAATCTTATCGAACTGACCGCAGGTCCATTGAAAACGGTATGCGTCGTTTGTGCATCTCGGTTTTCGGTCGAGGAGACTTGAATTATAATACAACAATATAGTAATACCCACCGCTAATACTAGACCGTATTATATATTAAATACATTATTATTTTAACATCGAACGATGGATATGTTATACGTTATAAGTACTGCAGCACTATTAAGTAATAATATTACACTGGTCGATCCAAATTTGGCGTTAATAAACTTTAGGTGGAGATTATACGGCGTACCGTGGCTACTACTTGTATATTGTTTGTAATCTCTCCGCCATACTGATTTCATAACGCGAAATTCGGATGACCCTGAAGGGTGAAATGCACGAGTAGTATAATATTATTATAAAATATTGTGTGCTCGACGAGCCGTCGCACGAAAATGACACGCGAAAACGGTACGAACACGCGGTATCCGTCACCCGCACACCGTAATGATTATTAAATATTAAATATTAGCGGCGATATCGATATCGTGACGGTCGTACGACGATGACGACGACGTTAGATCGAATTCGATATATTATCGAAAGTTATATGCGAGTTTGTTCGCGCAGGTATGGTGAATCAAAAAATATATGATCGCCCGCGATGAACGATGGGATTTGTTTTGGGGGCAATACAATTTAATTCGGGCTACTTGAAACGATTCAAAAAAATATTATCACGGGGACTACAAATTACGATACTGACCAAGGTATAGCCCTAAGACTTTCACAGAGTATATTAATATATTATGTACGAACAATTATGAAGTATGGATTATTTTCGTTGTGCAGGTTTTCATTACATATACTAAGTTATTGGTATTGATTTATGATGATAATATGATACCGTGTAATTTACGATGTTGAAAAGATATTAAATTGAACGATATAATATTATCAAAAATATCTCAACAGTTTATTGGATTGTTGGCCATCACTTATATAACAATAACAATAATTGCTGTCTAGTTATTAGACGTGCAGTATATTCATAGGCGCAACTCGACCTCTAAAACGCGGGGTGCTATGATTGTAAATGCTTCAGAGCTTATAAATTACAAACCTATAATAATAATAATAATAATAATCAATACTTGAAAACTTTTTATAAATTATAAAATTTTTAACACATTTCATATTAGTGGTAAATTATTTATAATACTTATTTTATAACGTAGTTAGTATAAAACTCATGCGGTCAACCAGTAATATTGCAGTCCGCCCCAGCACACATCTATACGACTATACCTATGTTAGTGCTTTTTGATATGACCCATTGGCTAAAAATAGCTTGTAAGCACTCCATAATGTGTATATCTTAATGCTAGTCATCTATAAACTATTGGAATATAGAGTAAATTTATAACGAATCAATTTTATGACCAAAATGGTTTTACTTGCTCTCGATAAATATTCAATAATTTAAAAACATACAATTTATGGTACTCCACCAAAGCAATAATAGTTAAACCAAAAAAAAACAAGCGATGCTAAAGACACTTTTTGCTTCCCCTAGTCGCACCAATAAGCATATTATAATATAGGTATTGGACATAATAAAAATATCTAAAGTATACAGTCGAATGCGACGCCAGACGCCAGACGGATCAGAGTGTGACACACATAAATATTATAAAAGAGTAGTCAGGCGATATGGCTAAAAAAATATTAAAATATTATACTCGGGACAAGTGTTCGGACGGGATTTTTGCGCTGATGTGTCAATGTCGTCTAAATTTAGTCGATTTACATATATACCGGCTGTGTCAATATAGTTGGACGTGTTGTATTATTTAGAAAAGTAGCCAAGCTACGGACTGACACGCATAAACTAATAGAGTATGTAGTGTAAGGATATAAAAATATACCTTCTAGTACCGGCCTTTACTCGGGAAATATAATATTCGAAATATCGTAAGACGTCAAACTTGAATTAAAATGCTAATATAAACTACAGGTACCTACGTTCTATGATATCATAAAATGTGTGGTTTTATTATAGGTTAGAAAAAACCTAGGTACCTACCTAAAGGTTAGGTTTAAAAAAATGAAACGGATAAATTAATATTGCGATTAGTGTGTTCAATTTATATCTACTCATTACCATATTTTATTACATTAAAAGCTTAAATGTTTTTTTTCAACCTCGTAGATATAATTGTGTCGGGATTTATTTTAAATATTTAAAACCTACTAAAATGTATACCTACCTACTTGTTATATTATTCGGTGTAATGCCAGCGTTACATTTTTATCAGCCATTATTTTAGTAGGTATAATATTATCATCGTCCGAGTAACTATATATAGTTCCATTATGAAATTTAAATTCTCAGGATTAAGATTGTCTAAACGAGTATAAAAAATATTGCTTTTAAATTATAAATTAATAAAGGCCATATTAAAAACTTACTTTTTAATTTAGCTCTTTTAAAATCACTTAGAGCATATATTTTAAATTAGTGTTTGTTTTTAATTTCTAAGAAAGCTTTATTTACTCGAATCAATTTAATTTATTTATTGTTTTTGTTTACTACAAGATGGAGTTTTTGAAATATAATTAAACTACATTTTAATATCATAAACTTGAAAAATTTCACTATGCATTAAAGCCGTAATACGGCCGTGTATGGTCGATCGAATTTTAATTTTATAAAGTATACCGAACACGGTCAGCTGATCGATATTTTATCGCAAATATCATGCGTATGCACTATATATATATATATATGTGTATATTATTCACTCGGCTTTTACACACACATACATTTCGTGCTAGGCGTTGAGCGATGTGGGGGGGGGGGACGAATAATATTATGGAGGCATTAAGGTATTTTCTGTACGCGTACATCAAATCCTCCTCCACCGCCTCCCACCCACCCGCCACCGATCACACGACCGTCCGTCAACGGCGCGACGACGAGGGGAAAATAAACAGAACGAAAAACCGTCTGACGTCATTTAACTTGCGAATCAAGGACTGCGCCTAACTAATTGATTGCCCTCAATGATTAATGGGTTATGGTAATTAACGAAGTTTTACCGCCGTAAAAGCGGACGCGTTTACCAACTTTACAGTCGGCCGGGCGTCCGGGTCGAGGGGCCGAGGGAAACGACTTATATACGCCGCCGTAAGGAGGGGGGTATCGTGTGGCCGGGGTGCTGTGGGGCAAGCCGTTCGGAAACTATAATGTTGTCCGTGAACCAGATCGCTATACCTTAAAATCTCGTAACAACAATAATAATAATAATAATAACGATATTATATAAAATTTACTGTATTATCGCCGAGAACCGCTTCGCGCGTGTAGATTAGAATGATATAATAGTAGGTAGGTACAAACAATATTTTTATTTTAAGTGTCCGGCAGACTATTGCTCGGGGTGTGAGTGCCCGGGACCCGATTCCAATGTCATTATTACGCCTATAAAACGTATAATATCGTCACCATCGCGATAATGATATATAATCGACTGCACCTACCCACCACTGCCGTCGTACGACACACGTGTAGGTGACTATTGTTTTCGCAAATATGAAATGTATTTAAAACGGACTACCTATATTGCAGGTAGCAATAGAGTTTTATGTGCATAGTTACTCACTCGGAATTTTCGTCGTCATCGTTGTCGCAGCGGTTTGTTCCGCGACGGCAAGAATGAAACGTTTTGTTATCACCGTTCTCGTCATGTCGTAAAACGGTCTCGCGGGAAATTAATTACAAAAACAGTGCACCGCGGCGTGAATGCACTCGAGAGGGGGGGAGGGGGCCGTGTCAAATTTTCCTATTAAATTGCAAGCGTATCTGCAGTATAACGAACGGATTATACGCTGGGAACGGGCGATACGCCTATACCGCAAACGGTTTTTTACAAGCGACTCGAGAATTGTTTGAAATCGATCGACATTGATCTTTGCGCCGCGATATCCGCCGTCAAAAGTTTGCACACCAATAGATGTTATGCCATTTCCGCTGTATATGTGTGATGTTCTATGGAATTATACGTCGTTACTCTGTATCTGCACACGTCTAGATAACGTAATTCTTGTATCATATCATAATTGTTATGACGATGAGCCCCGCACTTCAAATGTTAGAAAGACGTTGTGGCTCGTTCAGACCTCTTAATACCGGACACTATCGATCACTGAAATAATGACCGCTATTTGGAGGCGTCCGCTATTTAGAGGGTTAAATAGACAAACTAAACGTCTACATGTTTCAGCTCGTTTCACTATCTATAAGTATATAATACAACGTTTAGTGATAGTCGATAAACAGTAAACCCTCTTAATATAATATGCTGAACACTCTCGGTCATTGAAATTTTGTCCGATTTTCAGAGGGTTCGGTTTTTGTAGAAAGTGTTTATAGCTGGTCCCTAAGGAAACGTCCGATATTTAGAGGTGTCGGTTAGGAGAGGTTTCACTGTATATAAACCAACATATCCATAATTATGTACGACGGTTTTTTTACACGTGACTTAAGTGACTTATTTGAAACCGATCGATCGATATTGGACGAGTAACGATCTTTGCGCCGCCGAATATTTTTCGAAGGTTTGAACACCCATATTCACGCGTAATATTATTATGCTCGCTGCAGTGTGTGTGTGTGTGATGTTCTATAGAATTATGCATAACTCACGTCAAGATAACGTCATGTTTATATCATATTATTATAATGATGATTCCACGTCATGTATTGTAACGCGCGGTAACAAAACGTCTACACGATATCTGCCATCTGGTATAATATTTTCAAAAAGTCTACATCCGATGTTAAAACATCACGAGGATTGCTAAGTCAGTTTATCTTTCGACATAAATTTCGCGGTGCGTTACAAAATATCTATATACTTATATCGTTATCAACTCCAATATCGTGTTATTGTTATTTTAAATAATATGCGATGATGATGATGTTGCCATATTACGTATATTAAAATATAATATAATATAAACAATTATAATATTATTATACTTAACCCGCGACTGCAACCACATACGAGATATTCTAATGTTTACTGGAGAGAATAACAAAAAAATCTAATCAAGTAAATAGTTGTGGGCGTATTAAAATATCACATCATTATCAAAAAAGCAGGATAAAATATGTATAGTTGTAATAATATTATACTATACAATTTAAAGGAATAGATAAATAAAGTGGCTGGTCACTAAATATTAGCTGTATACCTACTACGCACAAGGTCCAAACACAATAATATTATAGTGGGTACTATAGGTACCTACATTGTGCCATGAAGTATATAATAATTATAGTTAATTACGAAAAGTATATGCATAAAAACGGTTACTTTGTATTATACTTACTTTATTACTAAACATTTGTATATATATTATAATATATAAGCTAAAACAGATAGTAAAAGTCGTTAGCATATTAAAATTAATATTATTGACGTTCTAAATATACAGCAAAACACGCATACACTGTGTCCAACAATTAGACGATAAAAGGGAACTATGACGTTAATATAGAAGAAATAGCATGTACAGCTAACGTGCATTGTCCGTTGTAGCGTGCAACTTAATGAAATGTCATCGTCAATTGAACTGATAAACAATTGCGCGAGACAAAGAAATGTCTATATTACAATCTTTTTTTTTCGACACAATCAAGAATGCGAAAGCTTCGGTTTGTAGATATTGGTCGATTGTAAAAAAAAAACCCCAAACGTTTTATGTCAAAAGTAATTTTTATTGCAATTTAGGTAGGTACCTCGGTAAACGTTTGAGTGATCAAAACATAATATATAAACAATAATAATAATACAGCAAAGCCGTTTGAGGTAGACATTATAACAAAGGTACACAGAACGTCTTATCGTGTTATTAGGTATACTAAATTTGTCCCACGCGTGAACAGCCAATTTCTTTAGTTTTTGGTTGATTATGACAATTTTTTTTTTTAAATTGTCACGAAGACGACCATAATTATGTAGTATCAAACTAAATTTTGAAAAAATTATATAGTTATATGTGATTGTAGTTTGTACGTAGATATTTTACGATATTTAAATTTGAAGCAAATATTTAAAATATTTTAGTTTGAAAAACATGCCAAAAACTCACTTAATGTTCAAAATATTGTGAAAAATCGGAGTACAAACACTGCAGATGATGTCATAATTAACTTGACGTTTGATAATAGCTGGTAATTCATACCGACGTCTTATAATAAAATGTACAGTTAACAGCGCAAATTAGTTCTTCTGAACGAAAAAAAATATTTTTACTATAATGTTGTATGCGTGCTTCTTAAAACTTTTTATTTAAGCTAAAGATTTTTTCGCTTGATTTAAAAGCGCGTATTTGGTTCTCTACCAATTTTCATTAAATTTGTGACCCTGGAGCGAATTGAAACTAATGAATATTGGTTCTTAAATCGGTATAGACAACTCAATCCTACGCATGGGATGATAAACATAACCAATAATATTAATATTATATATGTACCTAGGGGTTAATTACTTCCCTTTAGTAATAACAAAAAAAAAATATCAGATAAAAAAAAAAAATGTGGGGACGATTATTTCGGTCAGGCATTTTTCGGTATTTAACTCATAAAAAGTAAATAAGAGACTCCTTGGAAATAAACCGTAATCAACCCTCAACCCTAAAAAAAAAATAAATAAATATGACGATTGCAAATCGGCTACTATTAGTTATTCCAATATTTTTGTCCGACCTTTCTAGCGCAACATATATTGGCGATAAATGTTATGGAATTATAAAAATAATTAGATTTTCGATAATACACACGTCGCGTACACGGTACATTTGATTTAAATACAATTTTAAACGTGGCCTTTGTGTATTATAAAAATATGCATGAGTTTAACAGTGAATCGAATTCGTTTAGAACCACATAAATAAATTATTATTATTATTATTATTATTATTATAACATAAAAAGGGTATAACATTTTTAGAAAAAATGACGTTTGCTGGGCCCGATTAAAATTAAATTTAAAAAGTCTGATCTGCGTTTGTTATAATTTTATTATGATTTAGCCACACAAAACAAATCCGTGTCAAACGTTAACAGAAAAAAAACTAATTTCGAATTACCTATTGATTTTAAAATCACCATATTTATGTGTTTTATGTTTTCGTCTAGTGTACAAATACAATATATAGGCACCTTCCTATATGTACCTATCTAAGGGACACATTTTGGTCGTACGCGTTTAACTGTATGAGAATAAATTCAAACATGATAAAATATGAGGTGATTCATTTAACGAAAGACATATTTTATCGTTTTAGAAAATACCAAAGTTTTTGGAAATATTCATATTAACAATATTATGAAATTGTTATAAAAAAATAATTTTTGGAAAAAGAAATATATTTTTACAAATTGTTATCGTTGTTGTTTTTCAAAGCTGTTTACTTTCTTGAATTGCAATATACATTTTTCATTCATTTTCCAGTGCAGAATATTTTTAGGGAGTATTTCGATTTATAAAATCAACTTTGAACAAGTGGTTTATTAGTTATAAGTATTTAAAGTTTAGGTTAGCAGAGTAGTAGTGGGCCAACATTTTTCGGCGCTCCCTTGATACCACCAGTGGCGGCGAAGTCTTTAAAATAAACTATGACATCGTACATCAAGAAGCTCCACATCATATCCCTTTTTCAAATTTATCATATACATTAGGTGATCGGTGCCACTAGGTACGACTGAACTCCGTTCACGTACACTTTAAAGCTTAAATACAACTTATATCTCATAGACTTCTCGTCCAAAAATTCGATTTGTATAGGTACATAATATATACTACTTTGGAATATGGAACTAAAAATGCACGTTATTGTCATTAAATAAAGTAAAAATTAAAACAATTTTAATGATACAAATTGTATAAATAAATATTCTATTTTGGAAAAATTTTGTTTTTTAACTACACAAAAATATTTTCAAAAACTTTAATAGTTTTAAATGAAGATTATCTTAAGCGTTGTATGGATTACTCGGTATATACAATCGCAATAACGTAATGTAGGTTACATCGGGTTTTCGTGAAAAATATAATTCCATCGAACAATACACATTATTATTTGGACCGGCGCGCCACTGCACCGTATGGAATCGATTCGTCGTCGGGACCATAATAATATAATAATAATAATAATAATAATAATATATTGTTATTATTTCCCGTACGCGACGAGTGGAGGAGGATTTAACAATCCGAATGACCTGCACCGCCGTATGTTGTATACGTATATATATACCGCCTGTCTGCAATATCAAAACGATCCTAATGAAGTCCCGACTAGCACAACGGTTTCCACCGACCGATAATTATTATTTAATATTATAAAATGAATAAATAATGCTATTTTATAGCCAATAACATATTATAATTATATTTCGATGAAAACTCATTATTTTCCGTCACGAACCTCTGTATCTAACTTGTGTCCCACGCGTAATGCGTATTCTGCGCTTCCAAAATTTCATAGTGAATCGATATGTATTGCAAGTTTGTCATTTGGTTGAGCATGCTGAAAAAAGTTGACCTTTTATATTGTTTATAGTATAGAGGCGTATTATGAGCATGTATAAATCGAAAAATCTGTCCGACGGGAGAGCAAATTGCATCACGGCATTATATAATTACCTTTTTACGGGTTCGCCGGTTGAACGAGAGAAATAATCTTTTTCGCGTAAATGTCTACTAATTGTTAAATGTTTACTTTTAGTTACTATCATCACGAGAAACGTTGCTGAATTTTTCGAATTCCACGGCACCGAACATGTATATTGTATTGTAACGGTGGCGCAGACATGATTATTAATGGGTACCTATACCTAATTTTTCATCGTTGATTTTTAGGAAATATTATTAATTCAAATTAACACCTCTAGACAAAGTAGAAAAAATATTATTACAACGTTCTATAAAAAATATTTTCACAAAAAAGAAAACGATTCCAAATATAAGTATAGTAAAGTTCCTATATGCAAATAAAATATAACGATAGGGAACTTATAAGTAGTACCTAACTACCTACAATATATTATTATTAAGATAAATATTGTAATATTTACATGAATGTTTAATGTTGAAAATTACTTTAATCGTTCTCCAATAATTGTAATAATTACACACATTTTATTGTAATAACTTGAAATTAATAAAAATAATTATATAGTGCGTGCGATATGCGTGTGTATGTATTGAATTTTACACGCTGAATTTCATAGATGTTGCCAAATCAATTTTCGCAAAACGTCAAACGGTGTTTTTTTAAAAAAAAATAATTATTGTTTTTGATTATATCATTTCCACACGAATTTACATTTAGTACAAATAATAATAATAATAATAATAATAATAAAAAAACAATAACACCAATAATCAACAAAATATAATAAATAGGCGAGTCGGAACACGCGCACGTTCTGTCACATTCTATATAAAACAGTAAATTTAATTAATCATTCCACCTAAAGGCGTGCGATTTATCATTTTTTTCAGTATTTACATTCAAAAAGTCAAAATGGAACACGGGTTTTGATCTATTCAGTCTGGCATTCCATACACAGTAAATTAAGCAATGTTATTCGTACCTTTGTAAGTGCGATTTATCATTATCACCGCAGTGTTTAATTTAATGTTTTAACTCTAATATCGGGGGAATTTGGTTTATGTTATAATCTGTGCACTTTGGTTTACAAAATATCGCTTCATATATTAAATATTATTTTATAGTTAAAAATATATCATTTTTATTTGTGTTATTCGCTACAACTAACAACGGAAAAAAAATGAAAAAAAAAAATAAGATTTTAACTCAAAACTATAAAACTTTACGATAAATTAATTTATTCCGTGTCAAATCGTATAGTTTAGTTTTATTATCTTTTAACGCTGGTAGAAGTGGCAGCGCAGATACCTTATTTCCGAAACGTTTACCTATCAAATCGACTAAATGTTTAAATAATTATCATCGGCTAACCACCTGACCTTCGGTCGGAGCTGTATATAGTATTCCTACAACCCATTTGTGATACAATATTATAATTGTTATAACAATAATATCATTATAGGTAGGTACCTAGCATAACAAACGAAAACCGGGTAAGTATCATTGACGAACTATGTCGCTTCGGGTTTCTATTCCTCCCGCAATCTGAATTGTTTAATACCTATATAACTGTCCCCACAATAACGGGAACCGCGGTAATACCGCAAATGCGGTTATTGACAAAAGGCGAATTCGCGCCGGCCAATATGAGATTCGGCTAACCGTCTTCTGGTCGGATAGCGCCACCCGTCGTCTCTATCGTCGAATTTAGTTTCCAATCAATCTCAAATGGTCAAATCCTCGAGTAATTTCAACTTCGTGACGAACGCGAGTGTTAAATTCAAATAGCATTCCTTCCTAGTCCCGATAATAACTGGGCCGGTAAATCGCGTTGCTGGTCCCTGGATTCACGGTCTTCAACTCGCATCGATCAATCGACTCGAACCTATATTGTTATTATCGTTCAGCTCAGCAATAGTTTGGTAACAACTATATCCACATGGTGATAATTATCGTGGTAGTTTGGTATAATATTTCCTACCGACCATTGTACACAAAAATTCAAAACAAAACATAGCAATTGTTTTGGTTTAAAATCTATCTGCAATGACTACGGTCGATTGCAAAATAATTCGAAACAATGGATTTATTTAAATACCTGTACATACAACATCTTCGATATACGCGATCATAATATTATCATTCTAATAAACTATATAGGTACATATTGCGATGGGTTAGAACTTATAACTACTTACCTATCTCATTTTATGGCACGCTGTTTGAATTTAAGTGAGATTAAACATGCAATTCGATTTGTTCGCGATAAGCGTGAGTATTATAATATGTTGTAAGTACACGTGTATTTTATATTTATATACGAAGACACATATTATGGTACACAACTGAATAGAACAGTTTTATATTGTAACGTCAGTGTGTTTTAAAATAGTGAGTTTCTGATATATATTTATAAAAGTTTCTATACCGATAAATGTAAAGTAAGGTAACCTACGTGATCTCACAAAAACGCATTGTGTGACAACGAAATTATCATATAAAAGAAATTCTTTCTCAACCGGATGATTATTTTAATAGCACACAATTAATGTTTTTGAAAATATTTTGTTTTTAAAAAAAATGAAAAACTTATGAAAAAATATAACTATATAAAATGGTAAAATATTTATAATTTTTATTCAAAAATGTTAATTTTGTAACCACTTCAAATTATTATTTAAAATGAATATTTTAAATTTATATTTAATTGAATTATAATTTATAATAATAACTAAATTTGAAAACAAACACCATATAATTATTAATTATAAATGTATGGGATACACGTGAAAAGGAACTACACACATACTAGTATACACAGGCGCATACTTGCCTCTATAAAATTTATTTGAACAATTAAAGGTAATCAAATGTTTTAAATACATATTTATTTCCATTTTATTAATCTTAAACAATGAATTTTTATTCAAAACAGCACATAACATATTACAATAATATATACATAATATAATATTATTTATCCTTTTGTCATGTATTATCTTAAGCTATTAAAATGTAAGTCTCAAAGCTCCATTATTGAATCGGACCATAAACGTGGTAGGGGATATTATTGCTCACAAGATTTGGAATGCTACTCAACTTAAATGCTAATATAAAGATAACTAAACAAGTCTTACAATGATTGTGGTTACGAAATTCCATACATCCATGCGATGGGAATCTTATTCATTTATACGAGGTCTGCATACGAATTATATTTAAATTCAAATGGCTTTCGCACACACACATACACACACACACACAGATCCCGTCCAAATAATAATAATAACGATGATGATAATAAAAACAATAATTCGTGGGTGATAGGAAATATTCGAATACAATACATAGGTAATTATATTCGAACATTACTATGGTTGTATTATAGACAAGACATTATAGAGTTTTGAAAATCATCTGAAATCACCTACGCATAATATTGGTCATAATGGTATCGACTCAAAATAAATTAGCGATTAATTGAAAATTAAATATTGAAACTAATATAGATTGAAAAATATACTTATCAAATTTATTAACGGCGTATATAAAATTGTATATCACTCAAATTACGTACATTACAATTCCTCCCCCTCCCCTCATAGAGCTTTATTAAAAAAAAAACTAGATAGTGATTAGCATAAATGTGCATGACTATTTTTAGAATTTGCACGACCCCTTTTTAAAGAGTTATTTACGTTATTCTGCCCCCCCGAGGTTGTTATATAAATAACTCTTAAACAAGGGTCGTGAAAATTCTAAAAATGGTCGTGAAAATTAATGCTAATTAGTGATCTAATTTTTTTTTTTTTAAATCTCAATGAGGGGGAAATATTTTCTTGTTTATAATGTTTTTAAACAATTATTATTATTCAGTATCTATTGTAAGTACGCGATGATTTGATTTTAAATTATACCTATAGGCTATAGTATAATAATTGATTGGATAGTAAAAATGTATTTTTTTTGTTGCTCAACAGCAACAGATTTTTCGTCACGCTGCTTACTACTATGCAACCATGGTGTTTTATACTAATTCTTTCCACAAACATTTGTTTAAATTAAACTAATTGACGTACAGTTATTTTGAATATTTTTCCTGAAAAATTTTGATATTTTACGATATCATTGGAATAATGTAATACATGTATATCGTCTAACAACCTCTGAATATTTGAACTAAAATCATTAATCAAATCCTATTAACTCTAAATGCATACTCAGTTGAGATTAAAGTTTAATCTCCTTAACCGTTATATTAATTAGCCGTATTTAGTTAGATGTTACAATAAATTATCAAAAACATATTATATTCGTTACAGAAAAGTAATTTCGTATAAGTTTGATCGTATTTAATTAACGAATAACAAGATCAATTTATATTGGGTCATTATGCTTATAGTTATATTATAATCTATGTGCCAATTATAATCATATAAGTTATTAATAATTAAATGCACGCCATTGATAAAATAATAATTTATCAAATCAAACGGAAAAGGAAATACTTGTTTATATTAGGTTATCGACAACATCTTAAGCCATTCCCTCGTATATAAAAAAAAAACAATTTATTTTTTATTTTTCGTCTCGTTCATTAAAATAAAACACACATTAAATTAGTATGCACACCACGTTACAGGATATTAAAAAACAAATTTAGTTTTTTTAACTCTCAAAAGCGTGTGAAATTTAAAATTACGGCGAGAATCTTTTCAGGCAAATCATCATTTGACATAGTTGTTGTGTGGTTGATTTTAGTGCGGATTTCAAAAAATAGTAATTACATGGATTTTCGACGCATCATACATAATTTTGAATACTATTGTCATCGTTTATTATTTTGTTCGTCATGACGTGTAATTATTATTATTTTTACTTCCGCGTAGTTCCGTGCACAATATAATATTATATTATTACCGTAGACGGTACCTAATACGGTTTTCAATATACCGTTTCGATGCATTACTTAAACACTCTTAAGTATAATTTTAAAAACATCCGATTGTTTTAATCCGTGGGTGTTTTGAAGTTTATCCGTAAAGTTTTCAAATCGAAATGCGAAAGAAAAGTTAATACAAATATTCATAAAGTTTTAATTTATACTTAAGGGTTTAAAGGATTCGTAAAGTTTTTCGAAAGACAAAAATGCCCAAGCCCAACATGGTCATCTATATAGTTATCTCAGAAGTATGAAATTTAATATAAATTTGAACACGCCCAGAATATTATACAATTATAACACGTTGCTGTCCAGGAGGACAATCGACGCAGGTAATCACGAAATATGTTTTTATAAGTCTCGGGTATAACATTATAAAATATTATGTTATCAATAGATTTAATATCAGTAACGAGAAACAGCGGTGTCCTTTGTAGTTTCGTATATCGTTTTATGTTTAGCAATATAATGCCTGTATTATTTTATTATCATTATTAATATTATTATTATTATTATTATTATTATTACCCATCTTTTATTTTTACAGATCAATCTAATTTTCCGAGTTATCACTATACATCATATGACTGTCGCGGTAAACTATACATATAAATAAGTAATAACATCAAGAATATTTACAATCAGCTATATGTAAACTACAGTGGTTCTGTATTTTGGTTGTGCCGCGTATTACCATCGTACCTAACCGATATGTCGCCAAAAAAAATCGTTTATTTATATTCAAATTTGTAAGTCATGTTCAAAGTATAAATATATGACATTCTTATGGCATTATTACGTATGAATGTATGATGGTAAAAATTCCAAATAAGAAAAACAGTTTTGAAGATAATCTCATCCTCAATATTTCTATATAGGTTTACAATTGTAGCTTTTTCAAAAATCCTTTGTTTAGTTAAGTCCAGTCTTAATAGTTATAAGTTTGTTGCCATTTTTAAGCATTTGAATTAGGATGTTGCCATAAAATAAGGTTGAGAATCACTGATGTATATGGTCCACACTCCACATTCAACCATATTATAGTATTATATAATTGCGTATATTTATAATATTATGTACGTTAGTGTTTGGCAAAAAAAAAGAACTCATTGATAAACCGATGATTAAAGTTTACAAGATATCTATACTTACATAATATTATAATATGTATTCATTAAATTGTTGTCAATACCCGTATGCGTCAATATAATAATAGTAAAGAAAATATAAATGTTATACAATGTTGTTATATAATGTATATTATAATATTAATAAAAATAAAGCTAAAAAACAATAGCTAACCATGGACCATGTGTTTAAATTTTTAATCGGAGTATGGTTATAATTTCAATAGGTAACATATAACCAGTATTCTTTTCATATACCTAGCTAAATTATATTTATTTTTACATATTTTATTATTCAATACTCACTTTGGTATTGATTAATTCAAGGAGTGTTTATTTTATTGGACATTTTCATTTATAAAATAATTAATTATTTAATCTCGACTTGAATAGTCATTTAATACTTAATCATTGGTCTAGTCTTGCCCATATGATCACACAAGCGGTAAACTCTTCCACAAGTACTTCTTTTTAGTGTATCTCCGTCAGGAAAAAAAAAAATGTACAATTGGGTTCACGTAAGCTCTATCAGTGAAGAAAATCAAGGAACACTATACAATTAATATAATATACCTATAATTATTAAAAATAAATAAATCATAATTTGTATAATAATAATCAACCTTATTAAATAATACTTAGGTATGCGTATATGCCAAACAAATATACAAAACCAAAAAATAAAAATAATAATTGTCCGAACAAATCACACAAATAGTAATGACCAGTATTACGGCAAAAAATTATGAGTGATAATAATCATAAAATATGTAGGTATGTTATGTTATGTCATGTTATATTATTTTGAACTGTGGACTAAAATTATGTGATAAAGTTTGCAAATATTCTAACTATTAAGTCTAATATAAACCCATCTTTATAACTATTAATAGGGTTCTCTAAAACCATATTTTTTTTTCATTTTTGAGTTTATTTGGTTGAGATATAGTTGGATATAGTTTAGTTGAACATAATCAAGGCCTTAACTGATGAAATTTCCATGTACCCATTAAAGATAAAAGTACTTTTTTAAGTAGGTATCTGGTGATCGACCAAGCTATTTATTTAGGTATATTATTGATGTTAGTATTTCACCAACAGAAAATCGTATTTTTTTTCTTCACTAATTAATAATACGCTTTACTTTGCATAACAGCTGTAAAGTGTGTTTATGATAACGCACGTGATTAACCGGTATTGGTATTATTCATTTTTGATACGATCAAACAATATTCCTCTAACGATCGTTCAGAAGAAGATCGCGATCGACTGTTATACGTTGGACAGCGATATGCGCTCTCGCGGATAATAATATCGGAGAAAAAAATTCAGTCTATGGCTGTGGCGGCGTGTAATATAATATGTTTAATGGATTTCTATTTTCTCATCCTATTGACGCGTAACGGCTGAATATTAAAAAAAAAAAAAATGTTCAAGTAATAATATTAGACATATGGTGTAATGGTGTAGTAGACGTGACATTGCCGTTTGTTTCTGGTTTCGACTTTTATCGGTTTTTTACATTAGTGGACGCAACGAGAACGTGTTTCAAACAAATTTAAGGGATACAATATTTTTGAAAGCAGACCACTCGCATGATATCACTTATTACCAAATTTTATTTTTGTAATTTAAAAATGCACGAATGCTTTCAAATGTTTGGATTGCTGGCGAATGCGTATAATATATTAAGTACATGTTTGAATGAGCTCAGTGGGTATAGTACAAACTCTTTCTTTTTTTACTTAGATCCTTATTTTAGATTCTGAGCGGAGCGATGAATGTATTGATTTTACAACTATGTGTGTTTTAAATTTTTTTAAATTTTTTTTTGTGTCTGTCATCACCTTTTAGGACAGTAAAAATGCTTCAATTTTTTTCAATAGTATCTTTTCTGATAAGAAAGTGAATCTAGTTGGTACTTTGGGGGGTCAAAAGTTAAAATTTCTCAGTAGTTTTCAAAAGCGCCGTGAAAATCAAATGAAAAATGAAGGAAAAACGGGAATTTTTACGGAAAACCAATTTTTGACAAAATCGATTTTGGTTTTTGGTATAACTCTAAAAGAAATGACCGTAGATACATGAAATTTTGACCGAATGTTTATATAAGCATTTTCTACACACCATCTTATTTTAAATATATTTTGACTGTTTTTGAGCTTTCGGAGACGGTCACGCTCAGAATCGTATACAATGATATTATATCATTGCATTCAAATTTAATACCATCCATTATACAGTGATCTACTTGTAACCTATTGTACAGCGGAGCGACATCCACTTGACCCCCTTTTTTATTTTTTTATTACCTATTGATATTACTTGATAATATTGTGCCTTAACACATAGGAGCTACCTCTACTTGAAAGTTAGACATTCAACAGTTTAACTTGAAAGTTCTAAAAATCAGAATTTAATAAATCGTCCATTAATTATTATCTTATGTGCCTACTAAACCTACCTACTAATTGTTTTTAATGATAAAATGATTATTTATATATGTATAGCGTTCCCGAAATAGTGCAATTATAATATGAATCAATCTTAAGAAAATAATACACATTACCTCATAGTTCAAGTGATGGGTACAAAAACTATTGTCTGTTAAAACCCGTTATGGTAAAAAAAAATTTGATATAAATTATAATCTTATGTATAGATGCGTACTATTATATTATACAGGTGTCTCATGGAGTCCAATTAAATTAATCTACAAAAAAAAAATCGTTTGTTCAAACGAAAAATATAGTCATTTATTTGTAACTCGTTATTTTGTTGCAACACAATATTATAATATGTTACTTGACAATCCCGTTTTCATTAGACATAGTCCCATATGGAACGCGCTACAAAGTGACATCGTTACGTAACCAAACCCGCCAAGACCAGACCGTGTTTGTTTATATAACCATTTTAATAATAATAAATTATGCCCGTCAGTATAAGATATTATGCGCGTCCGACGACGGCTGAGCTAGTAATGATAGACATGGGCGCACACAGGGTAGTTTTATGGAGGAAGGGGGACAAAATCAACCCCAAATTAATGTATAATTCCAAAACCTATTTATATCATATAGATACTATAGGTATTGGTATTTCTTGAAAAGGAAGGAGGAATAAAGAGTATGTTAACTATGTAAACATTAGCTTTAAAAATACGATTAATCGCTGAAATATTTTTTTTTACACACTATATTAATTTTCAAAGTGGGGATGCCCGCTTTCCCCTACCCCACCAACGGGCGCCCACGGTGATAGATCCCAAAAGATATGGACGAAAAACGGGACGCAAAACGATTCGGGAGGAAATAAAAATTAGAAACGCTCGCCGCCACCACGCGTTTTGTTATAAAATATAATATAGGACCTATATATATATAGGACCGACGGAGTTTTTAATTGCATTTACGCGTATATGCGGCGGTGGTATACGATAATTACGTTATAGAAAGCATAACGGATATTATGCACACATCCGTATGTACAAATCATAATATTATTATTATACAACCACTTCACAGCAGTGTATCCGCCACATCGACTGTGGAGCATTGCGGTCTCTCTATCTCTCCGTCTCTCCGTCTCCGTCTCCCTATCGTTCCTTCGCCCTCACGCGGCCACGCCGCACCACTCGCCCCCGTCGCTCGGTCATTATTCGCATCATCCACGCGTCAACCGCGCGTATACGAATAATAAAGCCGTTGCAGCCATGACTCTCCCTCTACCCACCCACCCGCCAACCCATATCCACCCACTATCCCGGCCAACCCGCCAATCTGTGATCGTGCTGGGAAACGTATACGCCGCCGATTGATGGTGGCGGTCGCGCGAGGGGCAGAACGGGACGGCGGCTGCGGCTTGATAATGCTGTAATATAATAATAATAACACATACGCCTTCGTGTATAGGTACTGGTGCGTGAGTCGTGGGTGGAGGGTATGAAGGGGTGAAAGCTGCGGGGACTGAGGTTTTCCGTTTCAAACTATACGGCAATAATAATAATAATAATAACGGTGATAATAATATTCGCAAACGGTTGATTTATTATGGCGTTTTATTTCGACGCGTCAATCATCGGCGGGAAGCCACCACCACCACCACCACCACCACCACCACCCCGCGCTCTTAAGTATGACTGCTATTATAATATCATACACCTGCAGTGTACGTATATAATACGCCGACCGTGACTTTTGCCGCCGACTGTCGTCCACCACCTGAGGCTCGCCTACAACAGTGAATAATAATAATACCTATAATAACAATATGATATTATATAATATATTTATACCGCCTATACCATTCCCAGCACAATGCTCGAGTACAGTGCCGCAAAAATGCCGGTCGACGATAGAACATATATTATTATGGAAAATACGCCCTTATAAAATCGAAAGAGCCGACCTTCACACACGCACGCAGTACGCGTATCGTTGGCGACACCGACTCGTATATTATACGTAAGCGCCTAATATTTTGACGACAGTTTCTTTCCGTCGCGGCCTCAGCCCTTCGGGGTAGTACGCGTGATGGTGATGTCGATATCATTAAAGTATAATAACTGTTGTGCGCTCGTCACGTCGACGAGAGGAAAAAATCAGACCAAAAGTCACCATGATTGCGTCGTCCGGACGAGACACGAAAGCGTTTCGACCTTTCGGGATCGTCTCGTGCATGTTTTAATTGGGTAATAAGGTGAGTCGTCCGAGTGGAACCGCGCGTTTAGATCATCAACCCGGGACGTGCGCCCGGTAGATATAATATATTATTGTAATATTATGTACGTATAATATAAATAATATATGATGCCCGTTTGGCCGCCGTTCAGCGTATACTTTTGACATCTGCGGCGGTATGCTTTAAATAGCCGTCATTTCGTTTAGTGAGCCGCCGTGCGCTTGCGGTCATAAAACTTTTTCATCGTCATTATCGTTTTCGGAAAAAAAAAATGAATAATGAAATAACCGCCTCGCGTTGTATTATAATATAGACAGCAAGCGGCGGCTATGGATGTGTTACGTATTGTAATATATATAATATAATATTATTACCTTTTTGTGCATTAAAACTAAATTCAAACAAATCGTCCTTTTAATTAATTTAAACAAATTATGCCTACTAAACTGTCGCCCGAAATTACCTTTGGCGTGTTTTCAACCCTTATTTAAAGCACACTAAGTTTGAAACACGCAGAGCATAATGTTTCATTCGTGTGAATAGCCTTCCACTGAAAGAAGCCTCACGGAAAAAAAAGCAAAACAAAAAATTATTAGGTAAACACAAACAAAAGTTGGCTTGCGAGTGTAATATTTTCTGCTGCGGCCCGTTCGCGGTTGCTGCATCAAGTGCAGTGGTCGCCTAACCCCCCCCCCCCCCCCCCCGCCGCGGCCACACTGCAGTACCACATTGACATATTATTATATAGTGTATATACTGCTCAAGTAATGAAGAATGTCAAATCCGCTATGTATGTATAGGTACACATATTAACCGTCGCGGATTGCAAGCGAATTGTGATTATATATGAACGTATGATATGTATATTTTCGGCGGACATCTAATGCGCACGTGTACCGGCTATTACGACCGGCGCGCAGATGGGGAAAATAATGGAAAAACGTCAAAGGCGTTTGTTAAGATTATAAATCGAGTAAACTATACTCTGAAAAAAAAAAACGTTCCCGATGCTCAAATCGGCGGATTCGGCGCAGTTAAGAACGAGCATGATACCTAACCACAACCACTACTATAGTTGTTGTATACAAGCGAGTTAATAAAAAAAAAACGGAATACGATACGCTGTACCGACCCACACGATTTGTCAGGTCCGTGTAACGTGGACGACGACGATACCGTTCACGGTTTTTGCACCTGCATATGATGTTTCGCGGCAAAGAGTATGACAACGTGTATTTTTTTTTATACATTTTTTTTATACTTCATTCCCGCAGTTCGGCCGACTGATCATAATATTGTTAAAGTCAACCGAATAAAATTACGATACACAAAATAGGTGCCTTATTGAAATGTTATTCTATCGTTGTCGGTAAGTACACCTCAAGATAAACAAATATAATATGTAATGGCCGAAACGTCGGAGGAAAAAAGAGTGCTTAATTTTCATGGTTGAACCGATCATTCCGCTTAAGTATATTATATTAAATAGGTAGTACAATGATTATTGTCGTATTCATGTATACCTAACGGTTATTCGTTTAAAGGCAAACACTCGGAAAGTGTTAAACGTTTTATTTTGTTTTCATAAATTGAAAGCCATTGAGAAATACATTTTTAGTTTTAGGGGGATCTTCACTTGAACATTTACCTATCTATATAATAACATATTATATATTTTCAATTTCATTTAAAATATTTGTCTGAAATTGTCAGTACTCATAGTAATTTAATTTCAAACAAAAAGTTAACAATTAGTTGTTTAGATGAGTGGAATAATGGTGTAGCACAACTAGTACTTCGCAAAATGATGGTCCACTACTCCACTCGTCTAAAATTTAAGTACTTATAACTGCAATTAATTATATCATACTCGTTCGAAATCTAATTTTAGTCTATTAGATAATTGTCAGAAAAGTATTTTGCTTTAAAATATTAAATTAGAAGTATAATATCCCATCATTCAAAAAAGTAAAAATCTTAATAAATTACAACTATACTTATAAAAAGTTATAATTTTGTTTTGTAATAAGCTACGCGTTATGTAAAAAAAAAATAATATTTTTAAAAACGTTCATACTTTTTTGAGAAGATCAGCGCCCGCTGTTTGCCTTTAAAATAATCACCTTGCAGCAGTATTTTATTATATCACGGCGGCGTGCAGCGAGATGTGCATTACATTTTATTCCGTGTGGTTATAGTAATAATAATACTAATAATATGTGTTTAAGTATTTCGTCGTGTGCCTACCCCACCTGTATAATAATAATATAATAATAATAATATGATGGTCACAGTAGGTAATGATTTACCTTTGTACAGCGAACGTGTGACGAGTGAGTATATACAGGAAAACCGTTTTTTTTTTTCATATCTATTCCTTTTGCTATACAGTTGCGATTCGAAAAAATATTATTTATGTTTAACAAAACGACACACGGCGGCTGTGACGAGCAACAAATTCGTACACGTAAAGTTGTTCAATACATATATTATTATTATTATTATGATTATTTTACTCGCGTAGGTATATACATTATATTATTATACACGTGTATGCGCGATATGTATAAACGCCATATTAAAACAGCCAAGTGACATTAATAGAAGTCAAATGTTGGCAAGGCGGCGCGCGCGTACTTGGCATGGGCTTAGATAACAAATTTAGTTTATTAATGCAATTACGCATTTTATAACCGCCAAATATCGGGTACCTACGTAAGTAATATATTTCAATTACCGCCGCTGCATTACTCGCGCGCACACGAGGGAAAATAAAAATTATTCGCATATTTTTGTTTTCTATCCCGCGGTGCTTTCATACAGTGTACCTACAGCTTTTAGATTTATTATTCATATAAATGTCCTAAAATAAATATTATATTTTTTTTCACCATTTTTCTCGTCGAGAATTTCATACATTCGTTTATTTGTATTTCAATAAAGTGATTTTACACACAAAACCACACCGCGTAAGTAAACACACACGATACGGATATAATTTTCGAGAAAATAAGTCTTATTAGAAATCTGAAATGCAGTCAAATGTTTTCTTATAGGTAATTTTTTATTATTAATATTGTTCTTTCTTGTTCTTGAAAAATCCAACCGAATGCATCATTATCAACGCATACATATTAAAATAATTAGATAACATTTCAAATATAGGTATTACCACAATTAGGTATACTATTTTAATATATCCATATAGACTTGGAAAAATATCTCAAAACACAGTGCGCAAAAGTATAAAATTAAATCTGAAACACTTTTTGTTCAAATATAATATTATAAGTCTTTAATGTTATTATTAATCAATTGTAAGTGTTAAGCCATAATAATTAAATATTGGAAGCTAAAATAAATTTAAAAAATATGTATTATTAATCAAATTGTATGGTTTTAATATTTTTAAATCACATTTAACTTTTTTTGTGATTAATACATTTCATTTAATTTCAATAACACATTATTATTATTATTATTTTATTTTTAATGAGCTTGACAATGATTTAGAAACAATCATATCAATGAATCTTTGATTCTTAGTTATTTTTGAATTGCATCTAGACTAAATGCAAGAAAAAATATTAACTAGGTATGCAGTTTTTTTAAATTATATCCAAATTTAATCCTACTATAATGTTTCGTTATTAGTTTTCATATCACAGAATCATACTTAAATATTTTTATTTTATTCTTCACGTTTTATTTAGTTTTTAATAATTACGTTTATTACATTTTATCTTTTCGTTTTATGGTTGTGCTCATTTTGCGGTAAACATAAATCATAAAATATCTGTGGTTTATTGGTACATAATTTTAAAATTTAATTTCTTATACCTATTGACGAATATAATTGTATGAAAATTAATTTTCAAAACGATTAAAAAATTGAATCAATATAATACCTCGCTATATAACTCTAACACAAAATCATGATTGATGGATATCAATCGCAAAAAACATGATATCAATCATTATTATTTATTACCTACGTGGATATAAAATTAAGTTGAAAATCGAAATTCGAAAGTTATAACGAATGTATTATACGCATATTACACAGAATGATTCCGCCAAGCATGCACACTCCTTTTTCCCCCTTTATAATGAAGAATATATTCGAAATCTGGACTTGGAACATTTTTATGTATATTTAAGGGCCATATTTTAAAATTGTATACCACTGGAGTGTCCCGTTGCAAGAACGATATTTTTATTATAAACTATTAAGCTCTTTTGAAAATGTATCTATAAATCAAAATTTTAACAGTTTGTTGAGTATCTACTTAATTAACAATGTTTATTAAAGATAATAGGTTTGAATGGTAAATAGGGATTATAATTATTTGAAAATCATAATATCTGCGTATTTTCAGTACAAAAATCGAATTTTGAATTAGTAATTGGAAAAAATAAGTAAATATTTTTTTTTTTATGTAAGAGTATAATAATTATTAAATATGATATTTATTAAACATTTTTTAAAAAAAACGCTTATCCATAGTACAATATACATTTTATTAACTAGGAAACAACCTTTTGCATTTGAATATAGACACATCATACTTTTCAACAAAAAAACCACTCCTAAACTATTGGCAGTAAAAAATTATGGTTGCCGTTTTAAAAATAACAAAGTTTGGACCGACACAGGACACTGTCCTTAAATGGTATAAACACCAAATACCTACCTAGTTAAAAAAAAATATGGTCCATGTACTAAAAGATCCAAAAATCATAATTTCAATAAACTCTAATGCGATCTCGGTGAATCAACCTGTGTAGGTAAACAGGCAGATAGGTATCTACTTTTACTACACAGTTACAAACGAATACGAATTTAATCGCCACGTTATTGAAACAATAGAACCTATATATTGTTTAGACTGTATAGGTACAACGGGGTCTTATGTATCAACACATTACGCCAAAATATCTCATGCGCGAATCGATATGGTATATCTGCCTATACGAACGGTTTCGATTTGAAATATCGTGTCATATAAATATAGAACTGATCGATTCCAAACATTGCGGCGGCGTTAGTATCCGTGCAGGCGAATTGAACATTTATATATAGTCGATGCGTTTATTTTTATTTTTTACTATGTTTGTGTCCTATATCGTATATTATTATATATAGTCGCTGTAGAATATTGTCAATTTTCATACATTCTGCAGGTAATAATATACACTGCAATGATGAGAAAAAAAAACATAATTTTCAGAACGAAGAAATGAAATAAAATGACCACCGTCCATATAGTATCATAATATCATCATCTCACTGTAATAATAAAATATAATAATCGAAAAAGTCATATTATAACGATGGTAATTATGGTAACATATTTTTATTATTATTAATATTATTGTGGTACAACATAACTATTACATAGCAGTGCGTTAAATTTGTTTAATCTGAAATACACGGACGTCGCGGTCATCTAAAGTTATCGCGGTCGTGAAATAATGTCATTTCGTTACGTAAATACCTACGCGTATAATACATCACAGGTATATTGTACGACGGAAGGCCGCGCGACCCTTGTCGAAATTCAAAACGTAACTTGGCTAATCAGTATTTAACTCCATTCGGTCAAAAACCCGGCGGTTGTTATTTTTATTCGAAAGCCAAACACGGCGTTTTTAAATACGATTAATCTAATATAATATATATATATATAATACACGCGGGTCTCTTTCACTGCGGTCGAAAAACACGTATGTAATATGAATGTTATTGTAAAAAAAACCCTCGACCAAATTAACCGAATTATCGCGGGATATTTGCAGGATCCGAATGAAAATTATACGGACAATGTATCGGTTAATCATTATTGATCGAAACGACAGTTTGACTTCCGTCACACTCGTCCGTATTATATATAGGTACCTATATACGTACCTCGCAGGAATTCAACGTTGTCGAGAGGGGGTGATATCGACTCGTCGGGGTTGAAACGTTCGAAACTGCGATTATTTCGTTACCGTAATACGGAATATAATAATATTATACCGAACGTCGAATGCAGACGTCAATATAGTATCGTCACGCCGAGAACTCGCGCATTATATAAATAATAGAGCGAAAGAAAAACCACTGGTAAGTCGGTACGTATGTGTTCATATATACAATATATACCGTAATATTGTTATTATTTGTTTGTCTGTAAAAAGTCGACTGGTTATTTGCGCTCTCAGACATTCATTTTTCTTGTTATCTCTCTGTGTGTGTGTATGTATAGATATAAATATATAAATTATGACACTTTTCAAGCAGGACGTATAATATATCACTCGAATAAATAAATATATATAGATATATTGTTGCCTACCCCTCACGCAATGAGCGTGCGTGGAAAACGCACGTACAATGATCTATATCTGCGTATATGGATATCATTTAAATGCATAGCATCTAACGCTGATGTACGATTTTAAGTAAATCCTGGCGAGTGACTGACAAATATCATTATCTTTATCATCATCACCATCATCATCATCATCGTCATCATCGTTCGCATCGCAATCGCGTATACAGTTATAATTTACAAGACAATACAAACAGGTGGTGTATAATGTTATGTGTTAAGCGCACCATGATTTCGCCTTTAAAGGTAGGTCAGTTAGAAAGTTATATATTTTTTTTAATTCTCAAACTCAGCTGTTTTAAGTTGACTTAACTAGTTTGTTAAAGCAAGTATCCATTGTAATAACTTAGTGGTTTCCGGTTAATTAAAAAAGGTTAATTATAACTACAAAAGTTTAAGACGTTAAATAATTAGTTATTATTTTTACAAAAATCGAAAGTTGCATAGAAATAAATATAATATAATAGGTATATGTCCAACCCGTATGGTTATAATAAAATAAATTAACTCTTTTTAACTAGATTAGTTCATATAGGTACCAGTTCTTTTCTCCGTATAAACTTTAATCATATTTTAATTTAAATATAATTTATTATTTGATAATATAGTAACTATATATTTACTTACAACTTAACGTCCTTATCAGTCAACGTTGATGAACTGAACTAACCCAAAATAATGTATTTCCATTAACTTGTCCAACTTTGTCGAAAACCATGCGACTATTGGATCGATTCCATAATCATCGTGACAATATCGACTTGTGCTTATATATTTGTATACTTATACTTTTAGTTTTTCAAAAGAACGAATGAAATAATAATACGGACCTCCTACGCACCACGAATAGGTCGCTAATATCATATATTTTACCTGCTAGATTGTTTGATGAAAATGGGTTTTTTTTGTAAAGTGTGCACACCTGTGTATCATGAGCACCCCTTGGTGATGTCATCGTCGTACAAGTGGCCAGCGCTCGCGATAGAATTGAAGAACATGATATATGTATATTATTATATTTATAGGTAGAGCAGCAGACCAAACAAATCAATTTCAAATATTTTACGCGCAACTCGCGATCCTCTTCGCATAATAATAATAATAATAATAACAATATCCGGGTTTGTGGTAAGAAAAAAAATAACGAATAATAATAAAAAAAGAAATATAACGCTTACGATAAATATCATAGTGTCGTGTATATATCATAAGAAACGTACGGGGAAAATATTCATAAATCGTCTTCCGACGAAAGTTTACTATCCGAACCGCGCGCGATAATATATTTTATTTCGACTCGTCTATATCTCGCGCGATGGCTAGTAACACGGCCAAACAAAATATATAAAAAAACAAAACGAAATGCAACTTTTACGTTATACTTACTATATATTATACAGCATCGTCTGTATAATATTTTATCGGCGTCGAATGCAAAGCGCAATAAACCACACCGGATATATTATATACACGCGAAGACACCGCTGAGATTGAATTAGATTTTGGAGACCGACATTTTTATTCTACTTTTGAAACGATTTCGGTTTGTAATGTGCTTCGTGTTAACCGACCGAAATAATAATATTGTATTGAAAGCATAGAGACAACAGAATTATTTCGGATTGCCACCGGTCGTTGTATAGGTAAATACTTACACGCAGTAAATACACACAATTATAAGTGTGAATCCGTTATTATTATTGTGTAGTGTTTAAAAACCGCATAAAAGAAATGTATAAGTGTCCATACGTGTAGAACATTAAACATAAAATGAGCAACCTAGAAAACTTTTATTATAATCTCGTGTTGGCGATAAAATATGCAAAACTATGTAGTGTTTAAATACTCCGAGACCTTGCAGTCTTCGATTCTGCAGCACAGCGCATCATTAATAATATTATGAACTTAATAAAAACATAATATTATATAATAATATATTGAGTAATATTAACATTAATATTGAACGGTTTTATGATTCAACTTTATGCGAGTGAGAAAGTTCTGGAAAAAAAAAAAGATTTGAAAACGTAAGAACGCGGGTTATAAAAGTATTAATTTTATTTGCGCACTATTTTAATTTTCTAAAAAAATAACCATACGACTGTGATACGAGTATCACTGGATTTTACTTTGTCACGATCACTAAACAGTTTGATATTATCCCTATTATCTTGGTTTCCAGAGATCCATATACGACACGAGACTGTCAATAAATATACTGCGTAAACAGATTAGACTTACGAGTAATTTAAGTGTACAAGCTACAACCACTGAAGCGGATGGGTTAAAGTTAAATTTAGAGAAACAATGCCGAACATCGTTTACAGCAAATGATTTGGAGCAGAATCGTTTTCATTATAACAACAAAACATAAATTATTCGCAAAATTGAATGTACTAAGCGGTACAGCACTACAGCTGCAGTAAGTTCTATTTTGTGCAGAAATAATCAAATTAATACTATTTGGAAATAAAAAAGAAAAAGAAAGAATTTTTTGTACCTTGCCATGATCTTAAAATAATGATACACACTAGTCTATAGATATTTAATTAAAGGAAATAATTACCTTTAAAATTATAATTAAATATTGAAAAAGTAATTGCTTAAAAATTAATGAAAATCCTGAAACTTCGGCAAGTTTAAAATAAAACATTAAAGGTACATTATACCTCCTACATAACTACTTATAAATGACAGTCGATGGATTCATTATATATACAAAAGAGTTTTATAACATTAAAAAAGTAAGTTTCTAAACGCGCAACCCACACGAAAGCAATATATTATTATCAAATTAAATATTGTTAAAACATATAATAATGTATTTTTATTTTTAGTTATGTTCAAGATTAAAATTGCATTGTTTTCTATCACTCTGGTTTTACAAATAAAATTTACTGAGAAGTCTCTGCAAATGTATTAATATTATTGTGTTAAAAAAAAAAAAAAAAAATCAGTAATTTTTAAATATGATACTTTGAAATATGTGAATAATACTAATACTACATAATATATTATATATACTCGCGTAGTATAATAGAAATAAAACATAATAATATATAAAAAGGGGTACCTATATCATATATTTGTTTTATTTTTTATTAAAATAAATCAATGATAACATAATTTTTTACTGGTCGTTCACGTGAAAAATCGACCACCCACGATATAACAATAGTAGTTATAATCTGTACCTGCGCCATAATAATAATATTATAATATTATAATGTTCAATGGGCATAATAATAATAATATATGGTAATAAATATAGTTTATTTTTAAAAGCATGATCTATATTTTCAAGTATTTTTCAATCAAATACAATATGACTTACTATGTTTATAGGTACATTATGTTATTGAAGTATTGAATTTTTCTCATACGATTTTATCTCTGTGTTTTTACGGCATTTCATTTTGTAATACGTTCTCGTGAAATCGAGTCGGTTATAAGTCAGTGTTCTAGAAGTCAATTGACTGTATGTTTCAATGGATTTCGGATATACATCTCGAAAACCACCGTTAAGCTTTGAGAATATATTATTATTTCAATGTTTTTTAGAGTTACAGACCATAATGATAAAAATTTGAAAGAGTGATACAAAAAAAAACACCTCGTACACCCACCAACCAACTTGAACGATAGAAATCAGGTCAAGAATGTAATATATATATATATATATATATATATATTGTGAATTTGTGATGTAAAATAATTTACAATCGTTTTTCCAATTTATGTTTCGAAAATCAATTTGATTGATTATAGATACATATTATTATATATTAAATATTAAACAGTTCTCGAGTTACGTTACGCATTCATATGCCGTGCAACTGCAGACAGATATAATATTGTAATAAATGATAATAATTTCTTACTCATTCATTAATACACTGCCTATGATTTCATTATATAACCTGCACCTTCTTTTTGCAGCTACGGCTGAAAGTAGAAACTCGTAATGAAAATATAATACTGCGGGTTCATGTCATGGACGTACGAATAAAAATGTCAACACAATCATAATAATAAATTTCAGATTTATTTTAACTTTTTCAGTTTAACCTTTCAAATCGAAAAAGCCATTCACTCAGGGACACCTAAAACAAAACTTTTTCATAACTCTTCGTGAAACATATTCGTTGACATTTTTACCGAATGAAATTTTCGTTTTCATCTTCGAATTTTTATTTTCGATTTCAAATCACATGGCGCATTTTCCCTAACATCTTTATTATCTTTATATACCTACGTGCCGATGGATTTGGTTTTGCATAGTTAATAAATTGGTATACTCGTGAATGCTGTTATATTTTTATTATTATTATTATGTGTAGTGTTTGTGTAGGCGTGTGTCTAAGTACATTTATTTGGCCATTTTTTATCGTATAAATTCACTTCAGTAATGGTCGTAACGAAAACAAACTTTATAACCCTTCGTCACAGCAATTAAAATAACACGAATTACAGTGTTTTATGACCAATAGTCGACGACGTTAAATCATATAGGTACGCACTTTACGACCACGGTAAACTATATAAGTTAATGTCGAACACGAAATTAAAAGGTTACTCGAATAGCGTTTTCAGAACGTAAATATAATATTGCAAACGTCATTTTGAAAAACATAATAATAATGTTATACTCGATAGGTAGTAAATTATGAAAAATAAAAAAAAAAATTACCACGTGCGATAATCGCGCAGTTAAATATTTTTATTTTCCAATGTTTGATCGAAAATTAGGACGATCCAAGAGAAAAAAAATGTAGCTTACTGGGGGAAAATCGTACACGTAAAATATAATAATTAAATAAACGTACTTACAGCACTTTGCGAGAACTAAAAAAAAACTATATCATACGAGTGCTCGCGTTTTATATCATATATAGGTACCCACGCGTAGTAGTGCGTTTCGAAAAGAAAAAAAAAATCTATTAAAATTATAAAGAATATATCGTAATTATTATATTAAATACCATTATGGAGGGCTTATTAATTTTCGAAACAAAATATTACGAAAATGACAATATATATTGCCACCACGTCGTACACGATTACCATAAAAATATAATGGTACATAGGTACACACATGCCGTACAAAATATATTATTATAATAATGCGCGTTATCGTTCTGCGCAACAATTATTATTATTATTATAGGTAGGCATTATCACATAAAATTAGCGTCAGCTGCGGCCGACGCATTATTATACAAGTAAATAACTGGTGTGTTTACATGTATTGTTCAGGTATCCGCACAGAGGTAGTAGTGTATAGCAGTAGTAGTAATATATAAGTACCTGGGCAAGTGTACCGTGAATAATATTATTATATGGTACGTGTGTTTATGACGATCGGACGACGCTTCTCCGGGAGATCACTAGGTCACGGCGGCACCGGCGGTAATGTCGACGACGATCCGGAGAGGAGCACTGCGATATCGAAAACCGCATCGCACACGCGGTGTTGTAATACGATTATTAACACTAATTTTTTTTTTCGTTCGTTCGTTCGCACGCTAAATCCAAAACAGAAAACTCGTGATAATAATTTATTATGCTCCGCGCGCCGGGGGAGGAGCTCCCGGTCGCAGACCCGCGGGGCTGAGAAACCGCGGAACGGTCGTCGGTGGACAAAAAAAAAACGTCACTCGTCGCACGTAAGTCGTAACAGTAGCGATGATAATAATAATACTAATAATATCACATATAATATTATATCAGACGGCCGGTCGGCGGAGTACGACGAGATTTAATAGAATTGTTATAAATTACGCCCAAACGATGTTTAATAATAATTCAGCAATATTGTCGTCTTCTCGTTAGGTGTGTTATATTATTATATCTCGTATTCCGTGACGACGGTCGTCTCTATAAATTATTATTATAATTTGATACGATTATTATTATATTATCATCGTCATTATTGCGGACGGGTAACGACGAAACGGTCTTACGATTTTGTTAGTATAATAATAATAATAATATTACGATATCATTATAATTTATTATAATATTGTCTCGGTCTCGTAACAGTTATCATAGAAGAACGATATTATTGTCGCGCACTCTTCGCGGGATTTCGCGAGCGTGATTATTGCGGTGGGGGGGACCACCGGGCGTTCGACGGGCACGTCCGGCGTGCGTTAGCGGCGACTGACCGCCGAGGAGCACACGCAGCCAAGGGTCGCGCGCTCGTCTGCCGCCGCCGCCGACGCCGCCGCCGCCGCCGCCGCATGCGCCGCGACGAGAGAAACGCGAGCTTGTGTGTGTGCGTGTGCAATTCGCCGGGCGACTCGGGAGTCGGGAGTGCGGCGGCGATCGTCTCTCTCCCCCGCACCTCCCCGCCGCCGACGGTTGTGGGGCCCGGCACCTAGAGGAGGTCGCAGCTAGATAGTATACCACGGTTCTGTTTCTATTGTCGTCGTACACGGGATGATAACGTGGTAGGTATATAATATTATACTTTATCATGGTAGTCTTCGTTTTTTTTTTTTTTTCTGTATGTTCTTTTCTTCGACAATTCTTCGTGACGATTACTATTATTATTAATATTATTCGTATCGACATTTTAACTCTTCGTCGTCGTCGACGACAAAAGCTGACGATGCGTTAGTATCATGTAGTATAGCGTGCTCAGCTCTTTTGAAAGCGGGCTTATGAGTGTCTTAGACTATGTTTTCAGATCGGTACGTATTAGCTAGGTAACAAAAAAAAAAAGAAGATGGTACTCTCGCTATATAAGACGCTAGTGTAGCTCTTATAAAACGAAAGTGGTCGTGGATTATTGGACTCGTTCGCCTACTGGAGTCAAGTAGCAGAAAATTCATATATTGGAATCACCAAACTGGGTATAATATTTTTAAGAGAATAATATTCCCACATTTAATCTATTTTCTTAATTATATTGGTAATATATATTTTGACGATGAATATGTAATACACCAATATACCTACTATTTCGTCGACTCTTCACATCGAAATGTATTCAAGTTATTGAAAATATTTTTTTACATAATTTGAAACCATTAAGAAACAATATTTTTGATAAAAAATACTTTCTATTTTTAATATCGTTATTTGTTTATGAATATGACTCATACATTCGAAATACATAAATTAATTAATACAAAATAATGAATACTCATTAGTAAATAGTCTAATTTATACTTTTTGTTTCAATGCATATGATAGGTGTTTATTTTTATTCTTGGACTATTCGCCTTATTCACTCATTCGGTTAATGGACACAAATACTCTGGTCCCAAAGTGAGTCCCCAAAGTGAGTCCAATAAGTATATATCATTAACCGTGTGTAATGGGAATTAGTATACCTATATTGTATGTTTGTATAGTAATATATTGACGTAAATCACTCTGTGGTGGCGAAAAAAAATATGTACCTATATGTTCTTTCATTTGATCATCACATGTATATTATTGTTGATCAATACTTAACTTATAGTAAATATTAAAACTCACACAGAAAAAATATTGAAAACATGCATTTTTATTTTAACAATAAATTATGAGAAATCAATAGTCAAAAAAAATCTAAAGGGGATATGACAATCTCATCCCCCTCCCCCGTGAACATGCTCCTGGTCAATATGCAGTCCAGTAAAACAGGAACCGTATTATGACGTGTTTATACTTTACGTGGGTATCGACGTTTTTATATAAAAAAAAAATTATGGTTTCGGTCTTTGTCCCTGATATTTATGACATTTATACATAATTCAGACGAAAATTCATAATAATATTATGATGTATTGTTTGGTTCTAACTTTTTAGGGTTATTTTTTATTTTTACGTATTCTCAATAAGTATATTTAAAAAACAAAAATTATCCCTTCTATTATTCAATCTAAATAACAGATAATTCATTGAATACACTTGATAAAAATATATTGATATTACCCGTGACAGAACGCGTAAATGTATAAACTAAATCTTGATCTTAGGCATAGTTGTTATAATATATGTGGTTGGCATATATAATATTTTAATTGTACATTCTGTTATAATCGTACATTTTTTCTAAATCATAAAATGCAAAATATTTTTGAAATTTGAGGTAACTTAAATTCAAACCATTATTTTTGATTTTAGCAAACCGACATTTATAAAATTATCAAGTACAATAATAATTGAGTCACTGCCTTAAAAAACGAAATAGACTATCTAAAAATATCGGGTTCTTTTTCGGGTTCAAGCCATATTTGTCAGGAATAAGCGCATAATAGTATGTTATAGTGTACCTACATTTATGTAATAATATGACGTCGTTGTAAACGGAAATGAATGCGATGGGCAAGCATTTAGATCGTCGCACGTGAATTATTATTGTACCTGCTGCAAAATCGCACAGTCTACCTGCAATTTACAAGTGTTGAGCATTGATTATTGATTAATACTGTATACCAGCCTAAGTTTTTAGTGGTGCCTCACTATTGGATTGCAACGTTATCAATATTTTTCACTCCTATTTATAGAGATAAGACACTATTAATTACCTATATATTTTGCTAATACTAATATTAACAATCATGATATACACTAATAACTGATGGAATATTCTTTATAAAGTACTTAATACAACGACTTCATCGTCGTGCATCTCGTGCAAACCACACGCCATCCCCAGATTTCCTGGTCAGGTACGCGTATCGGAAGCGTTCTAGAGACGAGAGCGGACTTTTTTTTTTATATTTTGATAGTAAAAAGTGCAGTGTTATTGGTACATGATAATAATAATAATAATAATAATAATAGCACATAATACATAATATTACACAAAAATCAATCCCATGCAGTATTTCGGACTCAGTGCTGCATAATGGCGCACATAATATAATATTATATAATATTGTATCAGTGCAGGACAGAAAATCTGAAACGTGAATATAAATAGCTAGTCGCATTTTCTCCGTAAGCCAACTCTGTATTACATAACAGGGAAGCAGTTTAGGTATATCATGGCATATACTATTGTATTATAAATTATTATATAATATTATCTAGGTACTAATAGAAATTATAATATATTGATGTATTGATTCAAAACGATATATTTTTCCGAATTTCCCGAATTTCATATAGTAGTTTCGTCCTTTTATAATGTACTCGCGTGCGTCCTATTTATCCTTTAGCTACGGTAATACTTATAATAATACTACACAACGGTTTTGCCGGTAATCAGTAAACGTTATATTGTAATATGTGGGTACGCGTATTATAGAACGACGACGCGGCTCGGCAACTACGAGGGTCCGTCCTTTTTGTATCGATTTAGTGTGTTATTAATTAAACACGTGTAAACCGTGTAAAGTTATGATATATTACCTATTATAATATTATAATGTACGTCGTTGTGTATATTATATATTATCGTGCTGTAGGTTACAGCTGTTATACCGCGGGCCGTGTCCGGGCTTACCTCCGCGGGCTATCCACCAAAATTATAATAAACAGGTAGTACCTACCTAAACGATATAATAAAAGCCGTATTGTAATTATTATTGTTATCATGACAATAAGTCGAGTTTTGTTGTGCACAGTATTTTTTAGTAGTATTTGCGTTATAATAATTATTGGAATATCGTGTTATATTATAATATTATTGTTGTTGTTGTTGTTGTCGTCGTTGTTATTATTATTATTAAACGGCACCGTGCACCAACTGAACGAACGAGCGAGGAGGCGACGTTTTGTTTTTTTTCGATGGGACTTATGGCAACAAGCGCAGGTATTAACCACTCATACCAGCCACGTCGTTTTCGTGTTTGTACAAAAACAAACCGATGACGCGGTTATCATACCAATTTGCTCTATAAAGAGAAGTCGATTCCCTACCGGCTTTTTATAATATTACAATATTACACGTTCGTGTGTCCAATTATATGGTTGAGATTTTTCAAGTGCAACAATGGAAATGTGGAGTTACAAACACTTGTAAACAGTTTTTATGTTAGTTATTCGTTCTAAATAATAATAATAAACAATTCTTTTATAAACCAACATGTCACGGGTTTTTTTTTTCACTTAATGAACCCCGGTATTGTGTACCGCACATTTTTCGCCATTGTACGCGTTGCCGCCGCGGCCGCCGCACAGACACACACGCGTTCAGTAATTAGAAAATTAAATTACACATAATATTATAATGTAGACATGTAGTAAATAGTAATGTACAATATATTAAATATGTAATATATAATTAAATATATTATATACAATAAAATATCATAATATTATTATGTTTCGTCATGGTTACAACTCTCAGATCACAGATTGTACGCACGTTTACAGTATATTATTTTATTGTGAAACTGATAACTATACGAGCGTACCTACCTGATAAGTGACTGTCCGATTCATTATCTATACTCTTATAATAATATTATTATATTATGATTTAACCTAACGCGGCTGAATTCAATCGGAAACCACCCACTTACATATGCGTATACAGGTACTGCGTAATATATATTTTATATTTATTATAATACGATAATAAATAATAATAATTACAATAATAACAACATCATATGAGTTGCTTATAGTTTCGTTTGTACAGCGCGTGTCGGTGGTTGCATTTTCGAGTGGACGTGAAAGTTTGATGTGTATATACATACTATAGACCGTATACATCGGAATCGATAGAAGTCTAAATTAGTGTAGTAACTACTCAACTTTTGTTTCAAAATGTAGTGTGTAGGTACCGGCTATATAGAGAGGAAAAATCTAGTTTTTAGAATCTCGGGTTAATACTTGGAAAATACTTTGTTTCGCAACAATTATTATTATTACTATCGAATAATGTACTGTGTAGTACTCATTGACCGTTGTATTCAACTATTGTATGACAATAATTGTGAACAGGGTTAAAAGCATTGTAAATGTTTCGCATTGGTCTATGTTATTATTATTTCTCCACCAAACCGACAAGAAAAATGTTCATCTAGTTTCGATTCTATAAATTAACAGACATGGCAGTACATATGCATTATTATTTCTGGGGAATAAAAAAATGAGCTACATTTTTTAGACATTGATGTTGCATTTAATATATAATTTTTATTTTATTTGTAATCGACAAACGGTCATATTGGTGTTTACATAATACAGTACAACTGTATAAGTATGAAATGAAGTACTGTGAACAGTAAACACTGAACATGTTGTGATGAGTTCAAATACATAGCTTAAGACTATTTCTAATTAATATAGTATTCAGTTATTTCAATATTTAAATGTGACCATAGGAGTTAGATTTGTTTGCAGTTCTATAAACATGCGTTCCAATGTGTGATTATGCCCATAATATTATGAGGTTTTGTGTGCCGGTATCTACATTTATAATTCAAATTGGTTTCCAGAATAATGAGTGGGCACTCTGAATGGTATGGAATTTTGATTATTAAATCTTTGAAAACGAAATAAATCAATTTGATCGATAAAAATGAAATACTGTAGTTTTTAATTATGAACTTATTAATTATAATAATATACCATTAAACAGATAAATAAACCGATACAAATCGTTATATACTTGCAGATTATGAAATAATATAACTATATACGTCTATACTCCATACATAATATGCAATATATGAATTATGATTATTCATATAAAAAGTACAGTTAAACCATTATACAAAACGTGTGAAATGTACAAATTTTAATGTTCTATACGTAAATTATTGTGTTAACATTTTTATTTTTTCATGAAGACTACTGAACATCCGCCGGTATTTTCAAATAATACTATTGTTTGATCGCGAAATGTAAAAAAAGTTAAAATGCCATAAAATAAAATAATACGTTTTATTATAGAAGTTGTCATTGTAGTCATTAACCATTTTACAGTTAAGCTATTTCAATCTCAAAATTAATGCTTATAATATTAATAGCTTCATAATTTATTTCTATTCGTATACATCACATTACACAACGTTTACTCATTACTTGGAGTTAAAAATATAATTAGCAATTTTAAAATATCAATTTTATTGTAAAAGAAAAGCGTAGAAAACGTTGTTTTCGATTAATTAGCGACTTTGTTACTACTTACTTGTTTCGTTCTCATGTGGAAAAAAATCATTTTACAAATTTAAACAAAAATAATCAATAATTATTTCTCATAACGTTATAGTATTCTGGATTTTGTTTGTGCACGATATATTGTATTATAATTTATTGTTTATAATAAACATGTTACATGACGTGACTAGATTTGCGTAAATATTTTTGACATTATATAGAAACATCGATATTTCAAGAAAAATTTCACACGATGTGACGTGATTACTTACACATCAAATTTAGGGCATTTTATATCTGTTTATTGCACGCCTACTGAAAATAATATAAAGTTTAAACCTGTGATTCAGTTTTTGTTTTGTATTTTTTTTTTTTATGATTTGAATGATATTGCTCTTATTACCACACAATATTCAGTAGTATATATAATATTATTATTATAGTATTATCAATTATCATTGTTGTTTCTTAACTGATAGTTTTTACAGCTCGTTTTACTCGTTTATTATTAACAGCTTCTTTATTATAATATACGGCTCAACCAATTATGTATAAAATACGTAGTTTTTGTACTGCCTAATTATTATTTTTGAAATTAACCTTATTTCACTCTATGTTTCCGTTGTCAATTCGAGCGTACTTGCCTACCTATATAATATTACATAGAAACAACTGTACGGGCATTATAGTATATTATATAATACTAGCGTGCCATACAAATAATTTTCCGTGAAAATGAAAAATATTCAATATTTTATATACAACTCTATATTATATATTGTGTATAGACTAAGCGTCATTTTATAATAGGCACATCGCTTGCATCGGAAATCATATCATTATTAATTGCGCCGTTTAATTTGTTGTTCGACGACATCGTATTTATATGCAACACACACAATACATGATGAATGACAATACCGGAGTGTCTTTGCGGAATAGGTACCTTGCACACTGTGTGTTATGAATGCTATGATTATTCTAAAATCTAAATGAATAATAACAATTATTTAGGTTGTTATAGTTTAATTTTATCGTAATTTATATGATACCTACCTATCCAAAAAATAAAAAAATGTATACCTCAGTCATACAGGTATGCACAATCGTTTGATAATGATACCTAATAATTTTATACTTAGGACGTACCTACATTATAATAATACACTAAACGAATTCCAAATCATCGGGTTCCGGCAAATATTTAAAGTTACTTCAGTGATGTTGTTACAGTGATGTTATGTATTTGTATGTCTTTCATTATGTCTTAGGTACTGGGTACCTCAAAATGTATATTGAACATATTATTATCATATCGGTTCAATGTAAGGGAATCGAGACAAATGAATACAAATTCCTATATGGTTAAGTGCTTGAGTGGTGTATATGGCGTTAATAATTGCACATTCCATTGTTCATCGGTATGATTTTTATTTGTATGTGTGTGAATATTGACACACACATACATACAGTACCTACATATGTACGTTTTGCAATTTCATAACGTTAAAACGCGTATAATATTGTTATTGTAATAACTAAATTTAATAAAAAAAAAAACAATTTTATCCATTTTTACACCAAGATCGCGCACATGCGTACAATTAACTCGAAAGTGCGTCTTATAATAATATATTAGATTTAGTTTAATTTTCGTTATTAATTTTGATCGTAATATATTAAATATTTCGAGATTTATAAAGCTATACATTTGTAAATTTGTATTTGTACACAACAACACAAAACACAAATGTAAAATACATGTTTAATGCGCAGATTTTTGATATTTTGTTTTATTATTCATTAGGTTCACCTGTTGGATTGCTTAAATAATAATATCTCAGTTACATTTTGAAGATATGAGAGGAAATACAGAATTACATCTTCGTAGCACCAACAAATACCCTTACTTTTCTTCATTTCTAAACGTGTCTTAAGGTTGTCATATTTTTATAAAGTGATCTACTTTAAGTACTTACAGTAATTGTACTTAAAATTGTATGCGGTGTGCTTATGTTATACTAATTCAAATCATAATTATTATTTATTTATACTTTACAAACATATATTTGTTTTAATAATACTGATAAATAGCTACATACACTGATTTAGTTGCCGTAAGCTCGTAACGAAATTAATTGTTAAATTAGTGTAACGCACATATTATTATACACACTTTGTGAATTAAAAATATTTTATTAATTTTATGATACACTTTAATAAACTCAATCTCTATGTTTTTATTAATGTAATAAATTATTTAAGTTAGAATCATTGAGTCGAATTTAATTAAAGTAGAATACGTTTTCTAAATATTATTCTACCTACCTACCTATTTGCATTATTTATACGAAATACAATGCGGCGGTATATGAAATTATTTGAATTGTTGTCGCACCTATCACCTATGTATTTATCATTGTCGATTTAGTATCAATTGAAATCGTCGGTTATTGGCATTGGAACCATCGGAAATTATTTCATAACGTAATATATTATTCAAATGTCGTAAATCAAATTAATTAATTTCATATTATTGTATTATATAGAGCCCAATTTATATCCCAATAATACAATAACGTGCTGAAACAATATAATAAAACTGGTATTAGTAAAGGTATTAATTAATTATCATCCAATAATTTTATCATTTTTTTTTCATATTTTGGTATAATCGTTGAAACATAAATTTGAAAGATGATGATATGCAAAAATGTGAAGATGAAAATAATATGTTAAAAAATAATAATAAAAATAAAAATGTCCATAACTGAAAGAATTCATAACTCTCGGGTATAAATAATAATTACCTAATAATACTTAATAATATATAAACTATAATATCAGTTACATTGTTGGATTAATTCGATACGATCGTATTATTTATGACGCATACGGTTATTCAAGCTATACATAACTTATACCAATTAGGTATATCTACCTACGAACCAATAGTATCATGAAATTTAGTTATAAGTAGTCGTGTGGTGTAGTTTGTAGTTATCAGCATCACATACTTGTACGCTGTAAAGTCGTTGGCTTAGAGAAACCCTAGCCCTTATAATATATAATAACACTGAACAAACAGAAACTCCGCTGTGGGCCTTAGGCTACTACGTTTATTATTATGCAAGGGGCAACATTTAGGTAATTTTAATCTCGTCCTGGGATCTATGCTTGTTAGTTGTAAATGATTATTAATGTGAGTGAAATTCAATGCGGGTACCCCACTCTCATACATGCACATGTCAATAGCTCGATAACAATAATATAAAATTCACTATACGACATTTACGACAACTTAGGTACTTGTTGTTTTGACAAAACTAAAGTTAGTTAACGTTGTTGATTTTGATTCTGAAAACATATTAGAAAGCGAAAAAATTGTAGATCGTACAAAACACTTTCCGTTTTTAATTTTAATTGTGATTTGAAAAAATTCATATTTTCAAGTTTTGAATTACAATTCAATGTTCACAATACTATAAGATTTAATTTTAAGGTGTTCCGTCGTACGATCTGTAGATCATTTTCTGTCGAGTTCTAATTATTTTTCAAAATTAAAATCAGGCAACGTAAACTATATTTAATTTTGTCAAAACTTATGGCCTTTCGAGCCAAAATTGACGAAAGTAGCGAGGCCCCTTTAGAAAAATAAAAAATTCAAACGGTGGGTGTTATTCACCTGACCGTTGACCAATCAAAAGATGATGGCGGAAACGATGATCCATCGACGTTTCCCCGGTACATTATTTCGAAGCGTTTTTTACGTCGAGGCCTAATCGCACTTTCGAGAGTATCGGATGTGGATGTGGTAGTGTTGTTTATAAAATGGTCGATACCACGCAACCGTGTAGGTATCTATATGGTTAAACCGACGGAATTCAATTACAAAACGTGTACACGGGATTCGAGTGCGGGGACAAAAGCGTATCCCGGCTACATGTGCCCCGCGTGTTAGACGAGTATACCAACATCGTGTGGTTACACGTAGAGGTGGTATTATAATTATTATTATTATTATAATACGCGTACGCCTACATTATATTACGCACTATCTGTACGCATTCAGTCCATGCTACGTGTGTTATAGGTAATACAATCAGCGTCTCCGAGTCGTCTTAATCCGCGTGGTTATACGAACGAAAATAGTGTTATGATATTATTGGATTACGCGACAGGTACCTATACAGGTATCGTATACGTATATACGATAATAATATAATATAGTGACGTAAACAGCGTTGTTTAATATTATTTAAACGGCATAGGTACTAACAAGAAACATCAATATAGCGTATTGTCTCTGTTGTTATAACGATGTTATTATTATTATTATTATTATTATTATATTGAATTCGTTTGGAAAAATACGCGAGCAATATCGTTTCGAACGAAATTATTGGTAGAAATAAATTACGTTGAGCGTTTTATACATCGTTCGGCTGTATTATAGTAAAGTTGTACGCCTCGATGTTAAACAATAATAATATATTGATGTTATTTTTTTTCCCACGTGGATTTGTTCGAATTACACTTAAGTGCGTATATAGATATCTGATGACATTCAACATCAGCTATTATTCGTCTGGATGACGCATGATATATATTAATATTATTGTACGTACCTATCTCGTTTGTAAAGTATAAAATCCGTTATGCAAAAATACCCGTGTCCATTTTTGTTTTACCTAGTGTTATTCTTGTGCTTTTCTCACCCTTAATAAAATCAGCGTACCGTAAATGCTGCAGTAATCATTCAATGGAAGAATTCGCAGTAAATGCAATTCAACTCTCATAACGGCCTATACGCGAAAAGAACAAGAGAAAACGCAAAGTATGGATATCATAAATATTATTTCAAATAGCTGGTACCTACCCACGTTTCAAGGATACATTTTCATATTTTTTTATTTTATACGATTGTTACAATTTAATACAAATCTCGAGATTTTTTTTTTAATCGGTAGGTTTATTACGAAACATAATAATACTATAAAAGTTATGTATTAATTTTGTATTTTATAATTTCGTTTAAATAAAAAGCCCATACTATACCTACCGCATATACCTTTACCGCTATTATAATTTCACGGTCGAAATTCAAATTATGTTTACTATTGGATATGAAAAATCAATAACAGTAATAAAACATTATGTAATATGACGTACCCATAATAATATTATGTATTAAAAAATTAATCTAGATTGAATATAAGCCTCTTCACGCACGCAGTACTGTGCGTAGGTAGTTTTGTAATGTCAGACCACTTTATCAGTGACCAGTGAATACGATTAGTTTATTGATTTAGGTAGAATATTGACGTGGAAACGTTTTTAAAAAAATTGGTAGGATTTGTTATTTATGTAGCTTAATGAGTTTTAAATGATAAACCATGTCAAGCAATGAGGCGTTATTTAACAAATAATTCAAATGTGGTTTGTTTCGGGAAAATTGCTATTCATAATATAAAAATAAAAACTTTAAAAAAAACGAAGGAAAGAAGATGACTAATCAATAGTATTGTTATTCGTTAGTTGTTATATTGTAATGAAATACAAACTTTTTTTTAGCACTTATTGTTTGTATTAAAGATTTTTAAAGTTAGCCTGCAGCCTTACAAAATGTTTCTATTTTCGTTTATAAATTGCTCTCTATCAAAAATAATCGAATCGATGGATTTGAATATTTTAGTATACGATTCTTCGTTCATACCTGAATCAAATAAATATAATATGTATATATATATATTTTTTAAAAAAACCAATAATAATATGTTATTGCCATGTAATTTAATTTAATTTAATCAAAACTAGTATCACGCTCACGTATTGTATTGTATTGTATATAACAAAGTTTCATTGACGTCTTGGATTATGTATAAAAAGCATTTTTCTTCAATTTATTGGAGTACCTTTGTATTATAAATATTGGTCTCTAAAAGTGTCGTTTTATTCAGTTTGCGTGGTTATAGGTAGAAAGTTTTTTCCTTGCGTTTTTATTGATTATATTTTTACGATAAAAAAACATATAAGAAAGGTAATACGAAAATAATATCATATATACCTTCCCACAATTATAATAGTAAAATTTAATTAGACATTTTTTTCTAGTTTATAAGTACATAATATACATGTTAAATATATTTACAATCATTTTGAAATGGCGTCTAAGATAATATAAAGTGTTTTAATAACTTACCACGTTTCAAAAATATGCGACAAAAACAAAGATATTTTAAATATTTTAGCGTAATATTGTTTTTTATTTTGAATAATAAAAATTATTGTACCAGCTGGTTATTTTTCTTTTTTTTTTATATAATACTTATTTCTCAGATCGTATTATTATGATATTAATCCGTCTCAACATTTGAAAATGTCCTGTGCACGGTTTTCGAGTGAAAATTTAAATTATTATTCCAGAAAATTATCAAGCAAACGTGATGAAGATTATTTATTTATTTTTCTTATGCGCAAACATTTTCCAAAACGCTCGTGTTATTTTAATTATATTAATTTTACGTAGGGTTTTCAAAAATTCATTTATATCACCCCCCGATTATAATTAATAAATAATAAATAAAATAGTATACTAATAATTGGATAATAAACCGACCATTATTATATTATTATTATTAAAGAATTCGTAGTTATAGCAGGTATTATCGAATCATAGCTCACGATGCATGGTCGTAATATTATAATATTATTATTGTTCGTAAATATTCGTTTAGTTTTTACATCACTGGTTGTATATTATAAGAGTTTCGTTATATTTTGTACATTTTAATTGTATATCATTCACATATTGACGCCTAACTCGAATATAATTGCAGTAGCAACAGCTATAATTATGAATGTATTTTAGTTAAAAAAAACATAATAATATACTATATGTCGAAACGTATTAATACTAGGGATCAAAATTTCCGTAAAAAAAGTTTTTCCGAAAAATACCTGAAAAAAACCGGGTTTTTTTCGGAAAAATTGAGAAAAATTGGTAATATTTAAAATTTCCAGAAAAAATGATTTTCCGAAAAAAACCTGAAAAAAACCGGGTTTTTTTCGGAAAAATTGAGAAAAATTGGTAATATTTAAAATTTCCAGAAAAAAATGATTTTCCGAAAAAAACAGGGTTTTTTTACGGAAAAATTGGAAAATAAAATATTTTTTCTCTTAATAATTGAAAAGAATAAAGATAAAAAAATCATGGAAATCATTGGAAACTATCAAATTAAATTAGAATAAAGATAATTCTCAATTGATTCTTTATGATAACCGATCGTACGCACTACGCACTACGTCGCGCGCAGTATTGATAAATGATAATTGATAAATGATAAATGATAATACCGTTGGGTCGTTGAATGTTAATACTGGACTTTAAATATACTTTAAAATAATTTTAAGCGTAAAATATATTATTTTAATTTTCTCTAAATTTTCCATATTTTCTTTGAGTCTGTTCGGAAATTTTCCGAAATATACTTTTTTTTTTAATTTTCCGAAAACTTCGGTTTTTTTCGGAAATATATAATTTGAATATTTCCCAATTTTTCAATATTTTCCGGGGCTCTGGGAAAAAAACTGTTTTTTTCCGAAATTTTCCCGAATTTTTCCGGAAATTTTCCGAAATTTTGATCCCTAATTAATACACTCGTTATGCACAACCTATACCGAATGTGAATGATGCCTTATTGTACCGGGTCGTGATTTTTCATTTGAATGTGATTTCAAATTTAAACCAAATACTTAGGTTTGCGCTGCAATGAAATTTATAAATAATAATAATAATATTATTCTTAAAAACATAGAGTTGTTATTACTATTGTTATAATATAGTCGAGTCATGATAACTCGAAGTTGAAGGGAGATAAAAATCGCTTTGAGATATTATGTATGATTCGAGATGACTAACTCAAATTTAACCCAACCCAACCTCAGGAATAAAGAAAAAAAATCGACTTTTTAAGTTTTTCGAGTTATCGAGATTCGAGTATGACCGTTAAGCGTAATTTTAATTTGCTTATTGAAACAATTTTTACTGTCCGTCTACATAACTAGTCGGTATATTTTGTTCCAATAAAATTCACTAGAATATTATATGCAAGCATGCTCAACTCTTGGAATTTTTAAATACACAATATTTTATTAGACAATATATTTTTGTTCTTGACATTTTAAGTACTGCCTAGGAGTGTCTTGTAGTGGTAAAAACTTCTATTTTTCATACTTAAGCTTTTTACTGTAGACTATTTACGTCGATAGGTATACCGTATACGACTATATTATTATTTATGTCGATAGGACCAAAATGTTCAAATCACCCTAGTGCATATTATGCATATAATATTATATTATATCTTCCAAACCTGCAATATTATCATTGACAGTTAATAATAGAATAATAATTATCTTTATTGCACAAAATTAAATAACTCAAAACTACTCGTTCAAATTTTGATTCCAGTAAGTTGAAAAGTTCAGAAAAAAAATTTACAGGTGTAAAAAGTGGGGTTGTCATTTGAAAAACAGAAGTTTGTATCTCTTTTCTGGGCACTCCAAGTAATACAAAAAAAACTCAAGAATTAAAAAATATTACTCGTGTGTGTTATTCAAAAATTCAAAAATCAGATTTCGAATAACTGCATTATTGAAATGGGGTGAGAATGATTGGTGATTCTCCCTAAATAATATATAGGTATCAACATGCATGGTGTGTTGCACTAATATGAGTAATATGTATAATCGTAGCGATAATACAATACCCAATAATATTAGTAAAATAAATCTCAAGAATATGAAAACATTGTTGTCTTTAAGAGAACTCCGCCTTACAAGTACGTAACGTAGCAAATCTACGATCAGCAGATCACGTTACTCCATTAATTTAAAAACTATAGTGAATCGACTTATCATGAAAATTGATGCTAAAACATTATCTTTTACGATTATATATGGTTTTTTTACGATACTTAAAATTTTTAGCAATTTGTACGTAAATAATATAGCGTAAATCAATAATGCTTATAACTCGCTTAAAAACTGAATAACCGTAAAACACCCACAAGTAAACATAGATAATGTTCTTACCATCAAGTTTCATAATAGGTTGATTCACTTTAATTTTTAAACTCGCCGAGTTAAATGTGATCTGCTGAGCGTAAATTTGCTATGTTACGCACTTTTAAGACGGAGACAATTTATAAATGGCTGTATATCGTCCTCTTAAGTATAGTACTTAAAAATTCCAAAAAAATCAGATTTCGTATAAATGTGTTATTGAAGAAATCACAGGGTGAACGTTTTCAGTGAATCACCCTGTATATTATTGTGCGTACAATATCGTATACATAATATATATACGGATACCAACAGGCAACATGCATAGTGTGTTGCACTAATATATGCATTATACCGTGGCGATTATCGTACATTATTATTGGTTTACAGCGTAGGTATATTATTAATATATATACCTACAATATATATTATATACATATAATTTCGTATATTTTATATATACAGGTGGCAACCGATCGTTATAGGTACCTGTAGTCTGCGTACGACATATTATATAGGTTAGGCGAGTGTGTAATAATATCGCATCGTGAGTACCACTGGATACACGACAATGATAATAATATGTAGGTACATGGAGAATCTATGCGAAGCTCTATCGACGTCAGTTTTATATCACGGGTTATTCAGGGGCATAATATTATCATCGTATATATTATAGCGTATTATATTGGCTAACATAATAACAATATAATGAAATTCAATGACTTTTATTTAAAAAGGTACCTAATATACTTTAAAATCTGTTACCTATAGCTATAATCATCATACAATTTCAAAATCACTGTATTTAATGTCTATATTTATTTAGTTTAAGCTAGGTAAAAAATCGTTAAATAATATTGTTACTTCAATGGTCTCAGTAGCCGAGGATATTAAATTTATCAATTGTAATAAAAAAAATATTAATAATAATAGATATAACAATATTTAAAAGTTAATACTTAAATACTAAATTAATTAATAACTTAATTACTAAATATTTTTATAAATTAAATTTTTGGTAAAGAAGTGTATGCTAATATTATGTGTCAACGAATTCAAATTCCTTGTATGGTATGTCAAACCGAACACGACCCGAACAATATTCAATGTGATGTTGAACTCAAACAGGACGTTAAATAACTTATATTATATTCAACATTGAACCGAACCCGTATACCAAACATTTTGTTTAATACAGAACTGAATTCGAATCACGCTTTTGAATTAAATTATGAATACAACTTTTTAGTTTTATGTCTGACCAAAATATATAATTTATTGTTCGTAACACGTGACGTGTTCCAATTTTTATTTGGAGATCGGTTCAGTTTGGTTTTTTTTAAACTAGGTTCTACTTTTAAAGTCAAACCAAACACCTATATTTTGGTTTTATTTTTTGAACTTCCAATACAGTTCAGTCAACCTCTAAATTACATAGGCTTAGTGTATGAGAGTACTGCAATAGTACATAAAAAAATTAAAAGTGTATAATATTACATTAAATGACTTAATCCAGAAGAGGAATAACTGATTTGTATTGGTGAATCCCATCATTCGGAGGAGAAGATTGTTTCTTAAGTTAAAGTAATTGGTTGAGAAGTGGGGAATAGTAATAATTTTTGTGAGTGTTTCGAATTGGAATTTTTGTGTTTATAAGTTCAAATAGAGAAGGAGAGTCAATTGCAGAGCCAGAAATGAGTATTTTAAGAAAACATAATATTATGTTATGATGGTGAGTAGTGACGACCGCGACAGTCGGATAAGGTAGTGGAGAAATTTAAAAAACGGAGGACGCGAGTAAAGTAGTACTAAGTGAATATAAAAAGTATGTTTTATGAAACATAGAAATGTGCGGTGGACACTCTCAGTCTTATAATATTGTATGTAACAATGATTTTTAATCACATTTTTAAAAGTCACACGAGATCCGATAGCGCCGCTGATAATATTCAGTATTATGTTTGTGGGGAGGGTTCGAGAGTAATATTTTACACCAAAATCGAATCCAAACATGTCGTCATATATGGACCCTACACACTCTGTATGGATACATCGCGTCGTGCCACTCGTGCTTGCACTACGGTGGGCGGTATCGTTTCAGTTACCTACCTAATATGTGTGTGATATTGTAATATTGTTACACTCGAATAATATAATACTATGTCGCGCACAGGCATCCCATGTGTGATATTAGTATATTACACTGGATGTATTATTGTTATTATTGTTATTATAATAATTATCATCATCGACAAATTTCAATACACCAACTCACTATTTATGGTATCCGGGCGCCGCCGCCACCACTACTTCTCCAAACTTCGCGCTCATTTGTCCCAATAATTATTACCGTTTACTCTCTCGAGCGCACGTGCGTCGAATGTATTATTATTATATAACTTGGTGTCTCCCAAACGTATACAGACTGATTCATCAGACATTCTCGGATCGATTTATACCTTAATGGCAGTGCATAGTTTGTTTAAATTGTCATTTTAGAATTTTTTTAATTTACCCATTGATGATCATAATATTTTCAGATGCTTAGATTGTTATAATATGATTATTAAGGAGATACAGAATTATATATTTTCCAAATGAAAACCATTACGACCTCCAAAAGAACAAAAATATATTTAAAAAAAGGGGGTCAAGTGGATGTCGCTCCACTGTACAGTAAATTATAAGTAGATCACTGTATAATGGATGGTATTAAATTTGAATTCAATGATATAATATCATTGTATACGAAAAACGATTCTGAGCGGAGCCGGTAGTGATGCTGGAAAAATATTATAATATATACTCGTTAAAATTAATTTTAATATGTAATTTCGTCCAAATTTGAACTTAAAATGTCTGTAAAAAATAACTGTGTTTATATATTTTTTATATTTTTTGATTACAATATGTACTATTTATTAGAATCTTTGTTTTAAATTTTCAATCCTTAGTTATAAAAACTGACCATTTTATAATTGTTTAGTTACAATGATTGTGAAATGAATTTCGTCAAAATTTGAACTTTAAATGCTTATAAAAAAAATGTGAGCCTATGTATTTTTGATATTTTTTAATTGCTATTGTAACAATATATCAGGAGCCTTGTATTCAATTTTAATTATTTTTGGCCCAACAAATAAAAATTGATTGGTATTTATTTATTTTTTCAAAAAAAAAATTTTAAAAAATTGAAAATTGAAATGACCCGTTAAAAGCTAAAAACAGTCAAAATACATTCAAAATTAGATGGTGTGTAGAAAATGCTCATACAAACATTTGGTCAAAATTTCATGTATCTACGGTCATTTCTTTTAGAGTTATACCAAAAACCAAAATTGATTTTGTCGAAAATTGGTTTTCCGTAAAAATTCCCGTTTTTTTTCTTAATTTTTCATTTGTTTTTCACGGCGCTTTTGAAAACTACTGGGAAATTTTAACTTTTGACCCCTAAAGTACCAACTAGATTCACTTTCCTATCAGAAGAGGTATTTTTGAAAAAAATCGAAGCATTTTTACTGTCCTAAAAGGTGATGACAGACACAAAAATAAAAAAGAAAAAAAAACACACATCATTGTAAAATTAATACATTCATCGTTCCGCTCAGAATCTAAAAATCATCCAATTCAAATTTAGGTGATTCTCAATAAAGGCGATTCTCGTTCGAGAACATAATTTATTGTATTGTTCCTGCAGGTCACTTCTTAACTTGAATTATAATTATAAATATAAATTGAATTTAAATTAAAGTGCTTAAAAATACGAATATTCATCAAACTAATTCGTAATTAAATGAAACCATTTATTGATATTGATTAGTTTAATATAGATAATTATAATGACGATTATGTTTTCGTTTTAGAATTTTTCCAGACCGGTTATATGGATTGAGGGTTCCATAATAGGTTCTATAATATGTATCGGTTGTAACAGCAGTTGGCTTTGTATACAAGGACGTGTTTTGATTATTTCTGTGACTAAAAAAATACAAAATTATAAAGAGAATGACCGCTGCGTTTCCGATCAGAATCGTTCCAACAATTCCTTTTTTAATTTTATGTCACGGAACTATTAATGCGACGTCTTGCTGCGATCAACTCCTGCTGCACAATTAGTGCATTGATTTTCGTCAACATCGTGCCACGGACCAGAAACAATTATATTTAAATCTGTTTCATGTCTATTTCGCCATTACGCATAGGTGCGCCAAGATTAATACGACTTATGGATCTATTTATCACCGGTCATCGTTTGCGAATCGTCTGTTTACCTGAGCTAAAATATATCGTACATAGTTTGCGGGAATTTCCCGAGTGCGTCCCGAAATGATCAATATGCAATGTCCTGAGTGCATACGAATAAGGTATCATCCAAGTGCGTCCATGAAATAGATCATATTTTTGACGTAGCCCGAAGCGGCCCGTGGATTTAAGTTACCCCGGTACACCACGAGGGAGTGGAGGAAAGACTTAGGTATACCAAATAAAAACATTTGATAATTTTTATTCATCTTATTAATACAGATTTAAGGTTTGGGCAAATGTACTAATTTGTATGGTTTTTTTTTCCACTTTACTGAATCACACAATATAACGCATATTGTACACTGTACAACTTGCACTGCGTAAAAAAAGAGATTTAAGAAACAGCAGTATTTAATCACCATGACAAAGATAACGAGCACAATATTGTTTTTGTTATGAATAATGTTTACTTTTATAAACATTTTATTTTAGGTAAATCTCAATACAATTATTTCACGGGCATCACAAAGTTGCTATGACCAAATTTCATGCGGCTCATAGACAATTGGACGACGTCCCCTGGTCTAATTGTGTGTTAATTACCGATGATCATATGTTTATAATTTATAATCTATACAGGGTATATATTTAATAAATGTATTACATTTGTATATAATATACCAATTATCTAGGTATATATCTTAAACGATTGTAATTTCTCAATGTTCTTTGACAGATGCCGCAAATACAAAGAAGATAAACTCGATGACTCCATTATGACAAAATGACGACACATCGTCCACACAGTTTAAATATTAGACTGACTTGATTACCAGAAACTTGTAAAGACACTGTATTGTAACTAAAATAATGATAATAAACCCACACAATTCCATACTAATTTATGCTATCTCAAATATAGTGTATTTTTGAAGCTATAGAGAGGGGAGAGATAGAGAGAGGAAGCTAATGGTTTTACAATGGTGTTTATTTTTTTTAATATATAAACAAAATGTCTACCATTATAAGTGCTTTGATTTCAACATAATATATAGTACCTTATATTTTAGCAAATTGGATCATGATGGTACCTTAAAGAGGTCATTTTTTGATTTTTTTCAATAGTTATTTAACGCAACTGCAAAAATTACCTTACTGGAAAAACTACTGAAAAATTACGAAAAGACCGCTAAAAACAGAATTTTAATTATTAACGCTTTGTTTATCACCATAGAAGCGAATAAATTTAAAAAACTCGTAAACCTATAAATGCATTATATATACACTGATTCTCTGCTCAAAATCGTTTTTATCGAATGCAATCATCGCATTCAAATCTAATACAGTAATAATACATTATCCTGTCCAAGGGTGGAAGGGACGATGGATAAACTTTCAAAACCACTGACATACTCTACCTTACTGCACTTACCCTTTTTATATTTAAATTGTATTCTTAAATTGTTTTTACTTCTTTAAATTAATGTATAGAAATAAAATTATTTTTAGTTTCTTCAGAGTTATCTGAGTACATTTATTATGTATCTATCCTTTTAAAATAGGTCCCTATTTATTATTAACTATTTCTATTCATTTTAATTTCTTCTGTATAATTCATTATTATGAAATTTATTTTTTCGGTGAAATGATTATTGTCTTTGTTTTACATGTGCAATTATATATTTTGCGCATTGTACTTGTTTTAGTTACGTCATACACTCATACTTTAGATGCCAATCGCAATAATGTAAAATATGAAAATATTTTTCAATGAAACAACATATTAATATTATCATATTATAATTAAATTACAAATTAATATTATTAAAAATTATTCCTTGGCTGTTTATTGTTCCCATACCGTTGTTATGTTATACCAACCTAAACGTTATCTTGGATCAATTATCGCAGAAGAATTTCGAAATCGTAATTTTTGAACTAGACTTAGATACAGAAGGTATGTAGGTACCTATATATAATGTCTAATTTCAACGAAGCGATCGATTGCATCAACGTTGTACAGCCCGTTCAACAGGATGTAGATCAAGTAATCGCAACAGTTTTTGTGCAACCCGTCTGCAGACTTCCCATGGGATGAATAAGCCGGATTTGCATTCCCAAGAATAGAGGTTCGCATGTTAACACCAACGCTGTCCACGAAAGTTATGTATCAGACGAACTGGTGAGACGGTTCACCGAATTTTCGCCACTTATTCCAGTCATTCCAGCTGGGCAGACCGTGGTCTATCAAGTGTCGCCCTGCACCGCAACCAAGGTCCTGGTATACGTTCATCCAAAAAACACGGTCACGGACAAGGAAGTCGGTAAAGCTTACACCGTCCTCACACAAATTGTGGCTCTTTCGGTGACCCCCTTCCACCATAATTTCCTGTCCATCTGTCCGAACGTTCGCCCTACTTGACATCACTCATTCGGCTTCTAATCTCGACAGGCAACCGCAAAATATATTATGTTCCGGGGACCCTTCGGAGGACTGACAGTCATCGGGTCGGTTGCGGTTGTGCCGTGGATTACGACGACGACGTTGGGGTTGCCTACGGATATAATACAGTACGTTTTACATCCATGTCTGGGCTCGGTTGCCGAAATTTTAAATTGAAACACTTATAAAAAAAAAAATCTGCGAATATTTAATAGATATATAATGACTTGCAGCAACTTAGGAATCTTGTATATTATATTTACAAAGCTTTTTTACTCAAAAACATAAAATTTGTCATTAATCTTAACCGAATTTCGTTTCCCGGAAAACATATGCATTTAATTCAAAACAAAAAAAGTTTTTACTAATAGTGATAAAAATATATATTAACAACCAAAAGGTTTTTTAAGAACTTTTTGCTTCTTAACTGAAATGTTTTGCTTTTTCGTTTGTTTTTTATTACCTCGAGTTTTGCAGCTTAGAATAAAAACCGAATTTTTACACGCAGATCGGCTCAGGCCACTTTTAGTAACTTTTCTATATTTGATTAAAAATCTTTCATTACGAAAGAAGATAATATTACAGTTTGAAGTTTAAAATTGCTCTCCCGAATAATTTGATACTCCGATGTGGCACCTTTTGGTTACGAGCCCACAACTTGAACGGTATATCTTTCAAACAGCGATACGAACACAATCGCCAAAGTTTCTAAGTCTTGAATTATTGGATCACGACCAGACAGAATAACGTCGCCATCGATCACAATATCATATGTTGACTCGCAGTATTAATAGTATTTTTGTAATATACAAAATTGTATGCACGTGCTACGAGTTATACGACGACGACATCCATTTTACGTATTAATTTATTATTAAGATTACTGTTTTGTACTTCCCATATAATATTGTGTGTACATTGTACACTAATACACTATGACTATATAATAATTTAATACACATTATACACTGATATAGATTTGATAGATTATAATATAATATTTTCTTATGGTTTTTGGCAACAGTATAGTATGGTTTTGATTACCGAGTTGACCTACACCCGGTTTTAGACTTTTATTTTGACGAGTAGTTGTATTGAGTGATGTCGAGGGGAGACGCTCGTCTGCTACAGCACAAGGTCTTCACAATAGCATGATGGTCATAATATTATTGTTATTATTATTATTATTATTATGTATCATTGTTATTATCGTTATTATTATTATGTACTATATACTATGACTATTATAATACAGATGGGACAAGCTGATATTTCCACGCGGAATGTCGGTTTGCAGGTAAAATCAACCACCGTGAGTTATTGACTATTGTACCATCGTTTAGTAAACGCGATACAACTTTAAAACAATGGGAAACAGTTACGATGTTTGTCGCGTACCTATAATTGTTCACATTTTCATTAGCGAGGCGTAGAGAGCAGTGGGAAATTTAGTGAAATTGTATGTATTTACATAAATGTAGTAATACATTAATAAATAATAAATTATAATTAATGATAATATACAATAATATGTTAAAACTATTTTTTGTTCAATCATAAATCTATTTGCATTATAGTAAAATGTATCTATATATCATACACATTTTGTTATTTTAATTATAAATTATAATATACACAAATTAAATAAAATTAATACTCGAATAACAGACAAATAATTATAATATGAATCGTACCCGTTGTTATCGTAAAAACGATAACAATAAACCAAGACATTGATTTTTCACTGTCATAACAGAATGAGGCCAATCAAAAAACAACCTATGTTATCGTAAATTTATATTAGTGCAATCGCATTGTTTCACACGAGATGTACGAAATATTATGCTTTCTCCAGCGATTATGCTGTTTTCTATTTATGTACATTTTGTCAGAACCTAGCCAGAAACCTAATATTATGATATCCTTAACATCACAATAATTACGAAAAATGAATGAATTAAATTGAAAGAAAAAATCAATTTATAAAAAATTATTTAAAAATTTAAAGAACAATTAAAATTAAAATCACATAATGTTTAATTGTTACAGGTTATACAAAAATAAAAGAATATTGTTACGATTGAAATTATTGAAATCGTTATTATAATACTTTTGTGGCTAGTTGACTAAACACGTAGGTATGCACAATAGTTGAAGTAATAACTGTGTTAGTTTAAACTAAAAACTATATTATTAATTGAAGATTATTAATCAGTTTAATTAAAAAAATATATGTACCTTTCGTGTTTTCTACTGCACATTATAACTGATCCAGGCACCGATTTTCTAATTTCCATGACATTGTTTCACCCGATTGCACGCTCATTGGTATTTTTTGTAAATTCCCATGAATTGAAAATAAAAAAACTAAAGCAGATCACATCTTGGAAAAAATCATTGTCTCCGTCGATATTGACCATGGTTTTTAAACCACGACTAATATTAATTATTTCTATAAAGGTGCAGGACAGGTACGCCACCCTGGAGTATATTACATTCAATAATATTATACGTATATTATAGGTACATAAGGTGTTTAGAAATGTGAGTTTGGAATGATGGACTGATGAAAAACCAGTAACTACATCACTTTTACCATTCGTTCTCAAATTGTCCATTATTTTTAACAAAAAATATTTGAATATTTGCCCATTAACGATTTCCGCCGTCTATTAAATATGAAATTTTAAACCATGTCGAAAAAATATTTGCAGCCGTGCATGTACGCATATAGTCGTGTTCAGACTTGTGTATATGACACATTAAAGTTACATAATATATTATGTGTTTTAATTTTAAATAGAATTTTCCATAACTTATCTAATTATAATGATTTATCGATTGTTCTGAAATGTAATAACTGTCATTATACCGCGATTAAACGTGAAATCATAACAGCAATTTGTTCGTTATGCATTGTATATTTGTTTTTCGGGGGTTGCACACGTATTATATATTATTTTCATATCGGTGATGTCCACGCGATGGTCGACAATATTGCACGTATTTCATAAAAAATTAATTCACCAAAACTTCACAAATTATATTCATCATGTGTATGTACCTAGCATTGCAGTGAACACCTAGTTTCTCATTCGACGAAATAATAATATGATACTCTATAATATTACTATAATATGTATGCTTATCATGCAATTGTGTTTCTACAATATTATATTATGTTGGGTGAATAGAAAAGTTTATGAAAATAGTGATATACGACGAGATCGCCGATATCGCTGCTAAGGCGTATTCCTTTACATAAGCTACGGTTTTAGTTGCTTATCTATGCGACAACTATTGCCCAGTGCTATAATAGTTGTAGGTAGGCATGAGTCCTCATTACTGGTTGATTTTTTTCCATACGTGTAACATATTTTTTTTTTACAGAATAAATTAACTGTGACGGTTTAACGAGTGGGCGAGCAATAATGACCGAACTGCGAGTCCAGTGGTTCTCAAACAAACACGAACATGATAGGTATTTATGTATCACGATATATTTAATCGTTGATGCGATTCGGTCTCAGCGACGATTTTTCATCGTGACACACGATCCTTAAAAAATCGAATTCAGATAATATTTTATTATAACTACCTATGTCGTCTGACGTATAAAATATTTTATGCCTAAATATACGTAATATATGCATGCTGCAGTCAGGTGTAACTTTCAAATAAGAAATGCTAATCCAAAAAATATTCAATCACTAATATATTATTATATTTTCGTGCCTTATATACAAATAAATAATGAATCGTTCCATTTTCTTTCTCCCAACTCTTGAAAATTTCAACAGTCGTCTTCAGACCAGAACGGCAAACACTTATTTAATTATTTTGACGTTTCTTCAGTACGAGTTAATTTATTCGATTTAAAGATCACGAAGTTACTCAAAATAACTATTGAGTTACATATGTGTATGTTATAAAATACGGTATCTAAAAAATTCGTTAAAAGTAATATTATATTTTACCTCATATAATGTTATGGAATTATTTGCAATAATTAAACGTAACTGTGAGAAGGTATATGGGTTTATGTCAAAAAACGAACCCCCCAAAAAATACACACCTATTATGTTTAATCTCTATAATATGAAAATTGATGATGATAATAATAATAATAATAATAAAAATAGCAGTAAGCTTGATGATATCGATTATAGATAGATACTAGTTTAGATTGGTCAATGGTAATTAGTAGTAATAACGTATTACTTACATGAGGAATAGAACATCAAACATCCAAGTGCATTAACTTCATCATATTCCATCCGATATTTTGTATAATTACAGATGAGAACTGCTGCTCAGTTTATAATATAATTTATAAACTACACTATTGACAATATTATATTATTATACTTAAAAATAAAACACTGTAATGTACAGAACGATTCACCAAGCATGTTCAACCTCAATTTCTCATTAAAAATAAATTAATTCAAACTATAATTTTTGGAAATTTTCAAGTATCTACTAAAATACTGTATTTTCATCTATTTAGATTTTGTATACCATTTAAGGAGTTGAGAAACTTCTTGTTTAAACCGAAAGTGTGATTCCAGAAAATCTAAACCGAAATTTGAACAAATAAATACGTCAACGTTTTCAGGATACTCCTTAAATGGCAAATTAAAAATTTAAATAGTTTAAAAACTTAGCTAATATACTTGAAAATTCAAAAAATTAAAACTCGATTAAATTCATGACTAATGAAAAAATTAAGGTAAGCCTCTTGGTAAATCACATGTACAATATAGAGTCAATCAATATATTGTCACTCTAGTATATGTATACTATGGATAAGTATTTAAAATATTTAGAGTGATAATTATTATTTTTATTTTTATGATCAAATTGTAAACCATAATAAGTTCACAATATATTTCATTTTTTTCATATTGATTTAAAATTTTATTTTTGTTTGAGAATTAAAAAAAAACCTAAAATGTCTTCTTGAATTATAAAAAATTTTTCATACATATAAAATATATAAACCCAATGTTATATTTCCACTGTAGCGACATTTCTATGTTTTCACACGATTGAACGGTTTTCTAGAGTTCTTTAAAAGACATGATTATTTACGATTTGAAAATGTGCTTTGCAAAGCAAGAGATCTTCTTTGTTTAGTATATTATTTAAGTATTGCAGTAAACCTTAACGATATTATTGGTGCGAGGTTGAAGGGCGATTCATACAGGTAATTTATAATAATTAAATAAATAAATAAATAAATAATTATATTACATTATTATACATATTGCATTCACTACATTATAATATGAATTTCTTCCTACGAGTGATATAATTTAAACCGTTCACGACTTTAGGAATCGCAAATGTTACTTTAATGATATTATACGAAAATCACACAATATTTAAAATATTTCCTAATATAATAGTGTCAAAATATTTTGAATGATTTAATATATTGAACTGTATTATTATTTAGCAAACAGTACCAAATTTAAGTGGCTTAGTCACATGTAACGCACCTAATAATTTGTGTTAAAGTACAAAAGAAACGATACATTATTCTTTTCGAATATTTGATTTTATGCTAACTGAATTTATAAAGAAATAGACAGCGTAATAGACGATGAAAGAAAAAAGGCGTATGAATAATAGTGATGATACAATAAAATATAAATTCATGTAGATATGACCTAAGAAATGTATAGTCTTAAACTCGAGTAACTATTAAAAATTAAAATCAATTTGGAATTATTGACTTCAGTTTAGTTGTAGGAAATTCAAAAAAGCCAAATACAAATATAATTTAGTCATTTCAAAACTCTGTCCTCAGAAAATAGGCATGCAATGAATACCCTTCACTACGTTTTAAACTTTGAACACATTTACACATGTATCTGAAATTAAAACCTGTATATTGGGATCAACCGCCTCAAAATGTTTCTATTAAAAATGTTAAAATCAATTATCATCTTATCCAAATTCATTCCGCCTACCAACAAACTTAAACATATAAAATGTTCTGTGAAACAGTGGTTTACACCTCCGGACCTCAACCGACGTCAAAATATTGCCATTACTCGTATCAGAATCGGTCACACCTTTCTCACACACTCCTTCCTTATCAGTAAAGATCAACCCCCTATATGCAACATGTGCCAAACCCGTATCACCATAAAACACATTTTTGAAGAATGCCCAATACACGAACCAACCCGCACTCTTCTCAACCTCCCACACAACATCAAAGAAGCTCTAAATGAAGAACATACTTTAAAAACCATTGAATTCATCACCAAAGATAACCTTATCAACAAAATATAGTTTCAATATAAATTAAATTGTAAATTCATTTAAACAAATAGTGTAATTTTTAATATTGTAATTTACTTTTCTTTTTTGTTATACTTAAACAAAATGTTGGCTAATAACCATTGTAGTTGAAGCCTGAAAACCTTTAAATAAAAAAAAAAAAAAAAAAAAAATTTATTCAAAACTCATCCTTGTGGTAAATGCCTATAGTTATACTTATAGATATTATCATTAAAGTATCAAACCAGTTATTTTATAATTTAACGTAACGTTCTAGTTAAAGTGTTTACATTCAAATTATATAGATACTTAATCTTGAAAATTCATAGAATAACTAGTTATATTATAGAATTACATATAATGAACCGTTAAAGTGTTTAAATTAATAACTATTTAAAGTGGATAAACGAATATTATAAATTATTCTACAAAAAAATCTAATAAATCATAAAAATGAATAATCATATAAAATTATTATTTTATTAAAGATTGGTTTTAGATCCATCTTAGTCATGTTTACAATTTTTTTTATATTATATTACAATTACAATTATATTATCTACAGTCTACACTATTTGTTAAAATTAGTACACAATTGATTTTGATGACATTTTGAACTGCACAAAACACCATTTTTACGGCATATACATCAATTAGTGGTGCATTTAGTGATACAAGTACATTTAAAAAACTTGTCCATTTCCAATTGATTGTTCTGTAGCTACAGATCAGGCCACATCTCACGCAATGAATTAATTAGTTCATTACACAATTCCCTGCCATTGTCAGATTGAAGAGAAGCGGGCGCACCAAATAAACAAAAAAAAGGGGGTCAAGTGGATGTCGCTCCGCTGTACAGTAGGTTACAAGTAGGTCACTGTATAATGGACGATATTAAATTTGAATTCAATGATATAATATAATTGTATACGAAAAATGATTCTGAGCGGAGACGGTATATCAGTCTAGGATATTTTAAATTATATTTATATTGTTATTATAATAATATACGGTAGCTGATAAGTTGAATTAATATTATTTAATTATTAACCTAAAATTATCAGTGATGCTGGAAAAATATTATAATATATACTTTTACATAAGACACAACTCAACTGGAAACGTCATTTTAGATTAAGTAGATGAATATTTGATAATAATATTTAGTAGATACCTACTAGATCTGCCGTAATGACTAAAAGTCAGTAATGACATAACGTTTTATTTAGAAATATTAAATGTTCGTAAATTTGGTAAATTTAGATATTTTTGTTATGTCACCATAGCCCATAAGGGCCCCAGGAGGCTGGAACTCAATAGATTTCTAACTTTTTAAGTAGGTACCTGTGTATTATGGAATTTAGCATACCTACCTATATTTTAAAATATTATTTTATATAGGTAAGTAAATATTTAAAAAACGCTCTACTCAGAATCTAAAACAATAAAAAATTTTAACTTAAAATAACAATAAAACCGCTCAGAATCTAAAATAACTCTGTTTAAAAATTTTTTAGATTTTTTGTTAACAGTATGTTCTATTTATTAGAATCTTTGTTTTAAATTTTCAATCCTTAGTTATAAAAACTGACCATTTTATAATTGTTTAATTACAATAATTTATAATTTTCTAGATTTTGATGAATTTGGTCGAAATTCGAACTTTAAATGCTTTATAAAAAAAATTTGTTCCTATGTATTTTTAATATTTTTCAACTGATATTGTATTAATATATCAGGAGCCTTGTTTTAAATTTTTACACTTTTTGGCCCAACAGATAAAACTTTATTGATATTTATTGAAAAAAAACTAAAAAAATTGAAAATTGAAAATGTCCGTAAACAGCACAATAAGATTCAAAATATATTCAAAATTAGATGGTGTATAGAAAATGCTTATATAAACTTTCAGTGAAATTTTCATGCATCTAAAGTTATTTGTTTTTGAATTTCAACAAAATAAGAAAATCGCTACATGAGAAATCGAGTGAATATCTAATCTTGTAAAAATTTTAACTTAAAATGCTCATAAAAATTTATTATGACTTGCTTATAAACTTTTTTTTATTGATAAAATTAGGCAAACTTATGAGGAATCTTGTATTACATTTTCAAACCTTAGATTCAAAAAGAAAAATTTTTATGAATTTCTAACTCAAAATAAATTGCACATTTTCGTTATTTTTACGTATTTTGTCAAAATTTGAACTTTGATTACCTATAAAAAAAATTGTGACTACGGATTTTTAATATTTTTCATCTGCCTTTGAAACCATATATATTAGAAGCTTACTATTCAATTTTCAAGATTTTTTACCCAACAAATAAAATTTTATTGACATTTATAGAAAAAAAAATTTGAAAATGAATATGTCCGTTAACAGCTCAAAATAAGTCAGAATATTTTGAAAATGCTAGGGTGTGTAGAAAATGCTTATATAAACATTTGGTCAAAATTTCATGTATCTACGGTAATTTCTTTTAGAGTTATACCAAAAACCAAAATTGATTTTGTCGAAAATTGGTTTTCCGTAAAAATTCCCGTTTTTTCCTTAATTTTTCATTTGTTTTTCACGGCGCTTTTGAAAGCTAGTGAGAAATTTTAACTTTTGACGCCCCAAAGTACCAACTAGATTCACTTTCCTATTAGAAAAGGTACTATTGAAGAAAATCGAAGCATTTTTACTGCTCTAAAAGGTGATGACAGACACAAAATAAAAAAAAAATAAAAAAAAAAACACATCATTGTAAAATCAATACATTCATCGCTCCGCTCAGAATCTAATACTAGTAACACACATGTGACTTGTTTGGCTCTTTTTGAGTTAAAGGTTTTAAAATACAAAATTTTGTTAAATGATCTTGATAGACACTAATAAATTTAAAATCTCTGTCAGGTTGTGATTGGAAATCTTTTAGATCAATTTGACAGCGACTATTAAAATCGTTAAAAACCATTGGTTTCACTCACTAAAATACCTTTTTTTTGTGATTTTTTTTCTGTTGACATGGAATACATAAATTTAAATACAACTTCACATCAGTTTGGCCAATTATTTTATATTTTTTATTAAGTTTAAATAACATACGGTCTCTTCCTCTGTGTCCAATTGACTTATGAACATTGTTTAAAATGTCAAACATATCGTCTATCATAACGTATATTTTGAAATTAGGATTATTTTCATTAAATGGGTAAAATTTATGTTTCGACGCCAATTATTGTTATTAAATCGTAATGCAAATAATCACGGGTTTGAGTTTTTCTAATTTTCATATTTTTGTCGTCAGATTCCAAATTAAAATATTTTACACTTGATAAAATAGCACTATTATTTTTGTACTCACGTTTTTCAATTAATTTGTAAAATTAATAATGGGGAGATTAGGTACAAGCATGCATCAAATCGAATTTTTACACATATAGCCGCTCATCAGCTTTGTCCACGATTCGACCTAGTTGGTTTTGCCTACCAGCGTTGCTGAGTTGCACTTACTGCAGCGAGTTACACACAAAATGAGTTGACAATCACAATTTTTTTTTTAAGTTGTCATTTTTTATGGGCAGCGAAGTGCTTGGGATCAGCTAGTTTCTTATAAATTTATTTAGTTCTATTTTATATTCTATTGTATTTACTTTATTATTTTTATTTTTAGCTTTATACCGTTATATTAGAATATGTTTAAACTCATATTGTTCTTGTTGCTTTAGTTGTTATATGATTTATATTTTGTTATTACCATTGTAAGAGCCGAATGGCGTTAGTTTTATAAAATAAATAAATAAATAATAATTACCTAACATGGGGCACATAGTAGAAAGTGTCATCAATGATGGTTGGCTTATTTCACCACTCGTCTTAGTTTTTTCATGTCGTGCTTTTTTATGTTATAAGTAAATATACCTCTGCTTATTCTATCAGTTTAATATAGGTTGTAAGAGATGAAGTAACAATCACCCGGGCTAGAAACACAAATTGGATTCACTTATTCACTTATTCCATTATCAAAAGATCGATGCGACACATGCAATAATGACGATCAACCACATTGTGATTAAATGTTGAATAAGCTTTACCAACCCAACCTGGCAACCTTAATCCATAAGTTTAAAATTAAGAAGGTATTTATCTATTTATCAATAACATAAACATAAATAAAAAACTGTAAATTATGTAATTGTTTTCCAACCTAAAATAGTACAATCTATATACATATGCAGATAATATTATGACGTATGCTAAAAGTTTTCTAATAGCCTTAGATGTGTGGAAATAGTAACAGTTAAATAAAAAAATATAGATTGTTAATTGCTAATGAAAAAAAACCTTAGATGAGGAGACATATTTTTTAGGTTGGATGATCAAATCAATTTCTAATTAATTTATATTTGTGTATAGTTTTGAATCGTTCTAATTACAGCACTGGGTGTTAGTTTGTTACTATAATTGTAACTATAGCTGGAATAAAATAAGTAATTAGACCGTGAAGTAAATAGTAGTATACGGGTAAGAGTGAAGAATGACAAACAACTTGAGAAATCAAGATAGCCTATAAGTACTCAATATCTCCAGCCAAAAGCTTAAGTATGAAATATAAGTCTTTGCACGTAAACGACGGTGTTC